>JAOXJJ010001052.1:127182-170896 GCA_025769935.1 Phoenix roebelenii | reverse complement strand
CTTCATGAGCTCGGCCTTGCTGTCGGATTTGGGTGCTTTGCTTGTGCTTGTGGGGTGGTCCATTTTTTCCCCAACAGCTAGGATGCTACTTATTTTACATCTACCTCGGGTTTGGGTCTGTTGAGCTAAAGTTAATGGTTTGGGTCGTCCATGGCTCGAGATTCACAATTGAGCATGAAAATCCCATAAAGATCACTTAGATTTTAAGCTAGCCAAATTGGCAGGATGGGCTAGGTTGAAGGTTAGGTGAGGCCGGGTTCAAACAATCCTGGTGTCCATATCCAAGCGAGCCCTGCTACAGGGAAGAAGGTAAAAGGAAAAAGAAAATCAACATTCAACAGGGTTGAGCAAACATTAGATGCCAGGACCGGAAGGAAAACTGTCCTTCCCAAAGTGAGATTGAGAGAGTCGGACTCGGAGGTGAGGCCTCACTAAGCTGGTTGGCAGCTTTTAATTGGCGCTTCGTATGTACGCTTGTATTATCTTATCAAATTGTCCATTAAATTATATTCATCATTAATAGAAATTCCCTTGGAGTCACGTAAGTACACCAACCCATGCCGCTCGACCGGGCCCGTCCAGACCACAGTCGATGCCCCGCGGAGGCTCAGCTCCAAAGAATCCTGACCGTCCGATAGATCATCAAACGAGTTGCCTTTGGGAACAATTTAACCTAACCATGGACCGCGAGTCAGTCTACCAGCCTCCCCACCTCCATAAACATTATTTAATTCATCGGGGCCGACTGAGCCCTAGGGTTTCCGCATCCGGTCCTTCTTCCTCGCGGTAGTAGGTTTTCCGCCCCCTCCCGTCTCCACTCGTCTCTCTCTCTCTCTCTCTCTCTCTCGCCCCCCTCCCTATCCTTCGATCCTTCTCCATGGTTGCCGAGAATCAGCGGTGGAGGGGGAGAGGGGTTGGAAGATCTTGACTGGATTCGTTTGCGGATTTCGAGGGTTCTTTTCGATCCATCTGAGTCTTCTTGGATTTTCTTTTCGTTCATCAGGTTTCCGAAGGAGGGATTTCTTTTGAAGATGTCGCACAAGGAAGAGAATCGTATCTTTGTGGGAGGCCTGTCCTGGGAGACCGGGGAGCGGCAGCTGGAGCAGGAGTTTGGCCGCTTCGGCAAGGTTATCGAGGCCCAGGTTTGGCCTGACACTCCATCTCCCCATCTTTTCCCTCACCCAGTCTGCCTTTATTTTGGATTGTATGTGATTATTATGTAATTTGAAAAAGACTTTCATATTTCCTTTAGGATTGTAAGATAAAAAGAAAATCTCATGTTGCTATAATCGCCCATCGACAAGGTCATTGAGATTTTGAGAAATAAAAGCAATTAGGGAGCCGGATATTGCGTTGTCTGGTGAACAATCTCAAAAAGCTGACTATCTGATTCTGTTATGTTGACATAAGATTCCTCAAGTGATTGAACTACTTTTAGATTTGTTTGTTAAATCTGTGAAATTTAGGTAATGCTAAAGGTTTCGACCACCAACAGAAATGTATGAGGTTTACAAAATTGCAGTCGCATAAGTTTTTTTTTTCCTTTTCCTTTTTCTTTAAAGTAGAAGCGATCATGTATGTGATTTTGCAAAAGTGATGGAACGCATTTGAAAGGAATGCGGATTTTACAGGCTGTTTAGTGTAATAGAGTGATTTTGTTTATGTTGTTTATGCAAATTTATTTGTTTTATACCCGTCATTGTGGTGGCTAATTATTGATTCTTCTTTTTCTTTTTTTTTCTTTTTTCTTTTCTTTTGGAATCTGGTTATGATCGCTTGGGACACCTTAGTTGGGGTTGTGTTACATTCTTGGCCTGTTAACTTGCATCAAATTCCCGGAGGCTGTTCTCACTTGATCAGTGATGTGTGATAAGAAACAGAGGGTCTCAATATGGCTAGTATGCACAAAAGATCATGTTCACCACCTTTTAGATGTGCTGAATGCCAGTCTACGTGAAGCAGAAAGTCAGTTACCTGCTCATTCTACATGGTTCCAGTTAGCTGGAAGCAGTTGTCCTTTGCCCCGTGTGAGTCAACCATCATTAGTTCAGCTTCGAGGTTCCACCATAACATAAATATAAATTATTTTGCTGCTGGCCAAGGCAGTTCTGTTGAGGATTAGTTGTCCGTTGATAACGAGGACTTGGGCTGGATCAAGGATTACCTGAAATCCTTCCCTGTTCTTTCCTATGGTCTGAAAGAGCTATTGTGCCATGTTCATGTTTGTTGCTGAAAATCTTAACAGAGATCATATGCAGCTATTGATAATTGATCTATGGCACTGAACATCATGATAAAATTTTGTATGCCTGAGACCATTGGCCTTCTATGTTTGACTTGCACGAGAAGTTCATGGTCAACTGGTTTGTTTTGTCAACACGTGCAGTGGGATTCATAACAGTTTCTGACCAAATTGTTTATTTTGCAATAAGGTGTCTCATTTAACCATAACTCCTTTGGGAGGAAGAGCAGTGTGCCCGAGATGCCCTTGCCTAGGATGTGTATATCTCACTTATCTTCAGGATCAGCATCAAGGGTTATGCAGTACTTTGCAAATAAGTCGATTAGTTTTCCTGGTCTGACTAATCTGTGATGTTGGCTCCGCACAACTCAGTACCAACTCGAGAAAATCTTGTTTGCTAATCTCTGTTTTTTGCTGAGGAAACTCATTGTGGTCATGCTTAGTTAGTTGTGCTCAATGCTAGCGATCAGCTCAATTTGGGAATCTTCTTAGCTATGTTAGTTATCACCTGTAGATAGCACTAATTTGATGCTGCTACTTTTTTTCAATTTTCCAAGGGCACTAGATACCAAGAGCTCCATTGCTGCAAGACTTGTGAATTGTGGTTCATTTGGCAAGCTCATATTATGGCATATCTATTGCAAATGCTGGTTGCTGAATGTTTGGTGCTGTACTTAAAAGTTTTCCTGCTGTTCCATACTACAGTGTCTCATGCATGGTTATAATTTTTTTTGCCTTTCCTTTATGGTTGCTGCATAATTGGTATGGTAGAGCAGTATGCTGCTTGGTTGGTGTTATCCAAAGTAGAATGCCGTAATTCACTGAATTATTTGCACAAAGGATTTTGAGACCAATATTACCTGAACTGTTGTCACTTGATCAGAGATAGGCCCTGTGGTGATTGCTCCTTGCACGCCATTTCTAGGTCATCTAGTTTGGTTAAGTACTTGGTGGGACTGTTCTTATGCTTGCATCTGTTCGTCATCGAGGGCAGTTGAGGTGGAATGCCAGCTTTGTAACGAGGCCTATGATCGGTACACCTGGAGTTGTTCTACTGATCTGCTTGATAGTCAGTTTATACCAGATGAATGAAAATATTTTGCAGTTCTACTGGTTCTTGAGTGTGAAAATTTTCCCCTATTAGAACCATCATTTTGAAAATGCACATCATGTGTCAATAGCCCAGGACCATGCTTGTCACAGCATTTGTTGGTAGTTGTTTGCTTGTAGTAGTTTGGGCAATATTGGAGGCTTCATTCAATGAAGAAGTTGCTTCAGTGTTATAGCCTTAATGATGTGACTTGTTGGCTTTTCAACATGGTTTGTAATTGAAAGATCTGATGACTTCTTTAAAGCTTCTTGAATCTCAGGTTAATTGAAAAAAATTCTTTTTGGAAATTTTTCCCCTCAACTTCCCTAGCCATCCTTGCCTTCACAGAACTACAATCAGTATTAGAATTTTGAGTGCTGGTAGTGTGATTACCATGATGAGAACTAGAAGTGTAATTTTCGATAATGTGGTTGAGCTAATGGCAGGTTTTGTGATTGGTACTTGTAGTCTCTACTTCTAATCTATGAATATATTCAGCTCTGATGAGATATGGAATTTTATTTCCTAGTGGAATGAATGCATCAGTGATAAAGGGTGGCAGTATGTTGGTAAAGTTTGTTAATTGATATCACGAAGGGCTGAATTCATGATGAAGTGTCTTGGGAATTTGCAATTTGTGATTCCTGTTTATATTTCAGGTATAAGTTATGACAATAATACAGCAACCTCATCTGGAAATTGAGCTGAATATAAATTCATGCGATCTGATGAATAATGTGCTACATTCTATAAACATTGGCTAGAACTGTCAAGGTAGTTTGTGGCTTCGGAGTAGATGTCATATCAGTTAGAAATGTCTAAATGTATATTGGGAACCTGGGACTCACTCGAGTGTGCTTTATGGCGGCATCAAAAGTATATTATTTATCTATTTTTCATCATTCAGGTAATTGACATTTGTGGTTATGGATAATCAGGTTGATCATGAGCTAAATATTGCACTAAACCTTTCTTTCTTTTTAATCTTGGCAACTTATTGCTATATAATTACTTCAACAGTTCAACTACTATAATTAGTTCTTCACTGTAAACCTCACCCCTTTGTTTTGGATAAAAAAGAGAACTTGCTTAAGTGTTACTTCATAATTTTTATTTTCAGTTTGAACTATCAGTTTTTAAGGTCAACAATGACAAGTTGTGAAGTGACCATTTGTTTCCAGATGCCATCCATGCATTGATTCACATTATGAGCAGATCCTCTTCCCCCCTCATTTTGTTCCCTACACTGGTTCTTTTTTTTCTTAGGTCTCTCAGATTTCTCATTTCTCTATTAGTGTTTTTCATTTGCTTTGCAATTATCCAATGTTGATGCTGCCTCTTTTGTTCTTCTCCTCCGGAATGCATGCATCCTAGTTTTTTTTTGCCTCAGGATTGTTAGAACTATATCGTTATGTTACTGGTTCGGTACGGTCAGTGAGGTACACACCCTGTGCTGCAAGCGCCCACCATTTTTCTCACTCCTAGCCATCATACTTCCCGAAATTAGGTGGTACTGGTCGTTAAAGGATGGTTCCGCTTGTTCAAGCCTGTATGGACTGATTTGACTTATATATAAAACTGAATCTCGGTACCATACCAATGCTTGATTGGTACAATATGGGGCGTTTGGTACGACATATCTTGGTTTGAAAGATGTTAAACATCTAGAGCAAATGGAATGAAATGATGTTCAGCATGGCGTTTATGCTAGCATATACAGACGTTTATGCTAGCATATACAAGCATTTTGTCTTACCACTTGTTGATTGTTGCTCATTCGAGAGGTATTCTTATGATTGTCTTACTTCTGCCTCATGTATTAGCGTCCAAGTTATGCTTTGTTTACTTAAATTACTGTAAGAAAAGTTCACAGTTTGTTTTGTACTTAATATTTTGTGTTTGGATATATTTGTTGGGCATCATTTTGTGATTTCATATTTCTAATCAAGGTTTGTTGTACTATTAAGGTATTTGTCCATATTGGTCCAGTACTGACCCATCCATCCCCGTATTAGTTTGATTTAGTATACGACTCAAATTGGTCCGTAACGGTCCAAACTGAGTGAAAGTGTCTTGTATTGCCTGGTACCAACTTGTAGCACCCAATTTCAGGTGATACCATGATTGGGAGTGAGAAAAAAGTCGTAGAAGCTTGTCTTGGTATAGGATGCATATTGTGTCATACCTAAACTGGTAATTAACTGGTATGGCTTCCAATGCTGGTTCTATGGACCTTGTTTCCAACAATGTTTTGATGGTTAGATATTCCTGTCCAATCTAGATTTTTAGCCATGATTTTGTACTTCTATTGTCGCAATAATGTTGAAAACAGGCTTGTCAAGATTTTGGTGTTTTGCGTTTCAATTTCAACTGATATGGGCTTTTAGGTGCATAAAAGCGGTATAATTGTTACTCTAGAATCATAATAAATGTGAGTGGGTTTTTTCATTTTAAGCTGATCCTGAATCGGGTTCCACATTCTTTTTTCCACATTCTTTTTTCTCTTAATAAACACACTCCACCTCAGAAGTATATCATGCTAGTTTAAGTCCTATGAAGACAATTACGAAACCATAGCAATTTTCTGTTGTTCTTTTTCTGGAATTTAAGCTGGGGTTTCATAGGCTTCCATTGTTCAAAGGGATCTCCTTTTTGGCATGTAAAATCTATCATTAGTTTGCCTGCAAATCTTCAAAGCTATGGAGATCAGAATTACCATTCTGTTCATGTTAACTCCCTTAAGCACTGCAAAGAAAAAAAATTAGTGCACAATTTTGTTGTAAACTTGGAAGGCAAGCAAGAACTTAGTGGATCATTTTTATTTTAATTTGATACACTACTTGTTTAAGTTTGGGTAGTTTAAAAGAGGAATTCACTTCAGATTTGTGGGTTCTTATCATTCTCTCTCTCTCTGTGTCCGTGTGTGTGTGTGTGTAACCATTCATTAGGGTTGGCTGAATGTCAAAATATGATTTTGTTATGAACCAAAAATTCAAAAATCTAAGGGATGATATATCTGTCCCTTGCAAAGTTATGAGAAAAGAAAAAAAGGTTTAAGTTATTCCATACCAGTCTTTTATTTAAAGTGTTTTGCAATTAGATTTGTGGGAGGCTTTGTAATTATTTATTGGGTGCTCTGTTTTTAGTTTCTTTTTTTTAGCTTGTATAGATCAGGAAGGCACTTTCTGTCTTTATCTAAGCACACGACATTAAGATCATTATGGCAGCATATCATTATGGTAACATTTTCCTCCCTGTCGTGATTATTATATTCTAAATTAGGTTCACAGATTAAAGTTAGAAGACTTCTGATAGATTGACAGCCTATTACATAGATGAGACTATTTACAAGATAACCAATACAAAGTGTAGAGTTATTCTCCAATATATTTTGGAGGTGGATGTTAAGGTTGCTGCTTTATAATTCTTTCACGGCTGAGTTTGGGTCCTTCAAGATCAATTGTTTTGAAGGGTTTATCTTAACTTCCCTGGTTCTACCTTCCAGTTTCCTTGTAATTTGAAATTTTAAATTTAGTCCATGGGGCTTGCTGTAGAAAACATCTGTGCACACTTGATCTAGCATTATTAATCATAATCATAGGATCAACCTTTCTAAACCTTTTTATGTCTATAACATAAATTCAGCTAAGTTGTTCTGCTCTATACCATTTGCTCCATCTGTCATGACACCTTCTGCATTATGGCATGGTAGTTGAAGTTTTTATTCAGTACACTTCGCTGCCGTTCATGTTTCTGCTTATGTAATTACTTAAGGTTTCTGTGATTGTAAACATTTAGATGTTAGATGTCAGCACTCTTCTAGCATAGGTGGTCAGCTGTCCATACAGGAGTCAAAGATCAAGGGGATCATGCCCTTGATTGTGGTGTATCTTCAGTTACTTTGTTCAGTGGTAGGGATATGGCTGTTGTTGGATTGGGCATCACAGGTTTTAGGTGAGTGGAATCATAGGTGTGCTGACATTGAAAATATAACATTTTGGGCCTTGTCTCTACCAAAACACAATGCCATCATGGTAGGCAGGCTGAGAAATCTGCTCCCTTTTTCTCAGGTGCTGTTGGGTTAATAATGCTGTTATCTGCAATCTTCTGTTGCCTTGAATTTTTAATGTCTGATTGCTTAAAAAAATGTAAAGATTATATTCAAACTTTAAGTATGGATTGTCCATGAAGGACATCTAGTTCAATAAGTTATGAATGTTTATTGATTCAGGGGTGAGATCTCCATCAAGATTTTCTGAGATATACTACACTTAATGATGGCATTTTATTGAGAAAGATTTTGTGATGGGTTTTCCTGTGGTGGAAGATTGCCTTGGGAACTTGCATGTATCTTTGTTATAAAGAGATCAGATGCATCCTAACGCATGATTTGTATTGTTTTTCCTCTTTTCCTTTTTTCATGTCCTAGGTTTTTTTACTATTACAAATTGCTTTGTTTATGATCTTCTGTATGTTTTAACATGTCTACTGCCCAAGTTGCACAACATTGATTGTAACCATCAGGTGTCCAAACACATGATATTGAACTACATTAAAACAATGTGGTGCAAAACTTTAATTTCTGCATTTCTGCTTATTTCATTCATCTGCTGTCACTTAGCATTCTTGCCGTGTGTAGGTCATGCTAGAGAGAGACACTGGCCGCCCCCGTGGATTTGGATTTGTGACATTTGCTGAACCACGCGCTGTGGAGGATTCCATCAGAGAGATGCATAACCAAGAGTTGGATGGTCGGGTCATTTCAGTGAACAAGGCTCAGCCTAAGATGAGTTCAGATGACACTGGCTATGGTTATGGTGGTGGGGGCTACTCATCAGGTGGCAGAGGGGGCTATCGTGGTGGTGGAGGTGATGCCCCCCCACCTGTAGGGCATGGCGACTGCTTCAAGTGTGGGCGTCCAGGACACTGGGCCCGTGAATGCCCTTCAGCTGGAGGTGGTGGCGGAAGATTCTCTTCTCGTTCCAGGTTTGGTGGGAGTGGTGGAGGTGGTGGGCATGGCGAGCGTTTTGGAGGGCCTGACCGCTATCACGACCGTTACATGGATGATCGTTATGATGGAGGCCGTTATGGGGATCGCGACCGTCTTGACAAGGACAGTAGGTATAGTGGTGTGCGTGATCGCTATGCGAATGATCGATATCCGCCTGGCGGTGATCGCATTTATGGTGATAGATATGCTGTGGGGCCAGATCGTTACCCTCAAAATGGTTATGGCAAGGAAAGAGGTTATGACAAGGATGGACCACGGGGTAGCAGCGGCTATGACCGATATGGACAGAGGGGTGGTGGTGGTGACAGATATGGCGGTGGTGGACCTGCACGTAATGAGGGGGGTGGTAGTTATAGGGACAGACCTGGGCCTTACGATCGTCCCAGCAGGAGCGGACGCCCATCATCCTATGATGATCGCTACTAATGCATGTTGATTGCTGTTATGGCACTCCTGCTATTGGGTTACATTTATGGATGACAGAATTTTGGGTATTGTTATATGGTTGTGTTTGTGATATTTTAGGATGTGTTCTGGACCGATGTGATGATTTTGTTTTGTTTATAGGACTCACAACTATCATTTTCACAAGCTAGTAGAATTCACTCTGGATCGATCTTGAGTTCTGTTGCTGTATGATCCTTCACTGCTATGAGAATCTGTTAGAATCTGTTTCATTCAGGCGTCTCATGTAGCTGTTACAGGAGATGCAATAATGCCTGTCCTGGCGAATATTTGCCGGTTGATGAAAATTTCGCCATTCTTTTTGGAGGTTGAGCTATCCTTCCTGTCATGACAAATCTCAGCTGGTTTGAGATGTTTCTAGCGATTTGTGTTTTTTGGGGGGGGGAGGGGGGAGGGGAATGTATACCTGCCAATGGTGCCAATGTTGTAGTGGTTTAAGTCCGTTTTCATTGGGTTTCTTTATTTTAATTTGAAGCTTCTCAGATCTCTGTTTTGAGCCAGTGAAGATGCTGGCTGTTGACAGTGTTGAGCTGACGACTTTGGCTTTGATATCTTGTATTTGCATGCACTTGCAAAATGAGAACTTGCTATGGCGGAAGCTCTTCAGTGATCAGGATCTCGACCATCCTTTTCAACCTGGTTGGTGCTGAATCTTCGATCATCGATTGTGGGACTAGCAACCTTAAAACCCAACAAACAAGAGAGCTCAGAAATTCTTGAGTAGCGAGGTTCTCTTATATCTTGTCTTTGTTCATGGAATTGGCCCCACTACTCAAAAATCTCTTGGGGAGTTGTACCTTGATCAGGATGATGATGATTCTTCTGTTGGTTTTGCACCCAAGTTTTATGCTGCTGCATTACTGCATCAACAATTGACCGAAGGGACCATTTTACTTTTGAGATCTGATTAACAATGCAGGGCAGGCTCTGGATAACAAAGAGCTTTTCTTTTAAAGCTTGGTCTTGTACAAGGAAATGGTTCTGCCACCTAGATCCCTGCCAGGTGTCTGACTGTGTTTGCAATTGTTACAGTTGACTGATAGCCTTTGCTCCAGCAGCTGAGTTACATTTAGGTTATGCATGGTTTGTCCTTAAAGTCATTCAGCGATGGTCATTTAGTTCTTGCATAGTTTTGTGTATAGCTATTTCAGCTTATTGTGATCTCAAAGGGATCACTTTTAGGTTTACCATGATAAATCATTTTGCTTCTATGTTTGTGCCTTTAGGATTGTTTGGAGCCCTGGAGGTGGAGCTGCATGCAGCTCGAGTTATAGATGCTGGCCGCTGCATGATTTAAATTATTATCTTATTTGAAGATATATGATATGATGACAATACACATGGAAAATATAATTACAACATTGGAAATATATATGTATGGTGTATGGAATGTTGCATGAGTGTTGAATGGAAAAGATTTGCCAAGTTCTATAACAACGTATGATAGAATGATGCTAGAGTATTGAATGACTTTCAATTAGCGTGGGGATGTGATATTCGCTATTCTGAAGTAGCTTGAGCACCTTGCAAATATCAAGGGAATGAAATTGTTCAACTTTTTTGCTTGTACTGTTTGCTAAAATATGTTACAATCTTACTACCATATCGGTGTTTTTTCCTTTCATTGTCTACATCATGATCCTTACATCTCTAGGAGGGTTAGAATGGAAAGTTATCTAAGCGTTGAGACTTTGAAATTGTCCTGAGTATGCCAAGGCGCACTTGTGAGCAAAAGATTAACTTGGTGCAGATGTCTCGAAGGTTGGAGCAGAAAATTTTGGCTAGATATCCTGAACCTGATTGAGGTAGCGTTTGCTTTGGAGAACGGCTTGGCTAAACCGTGGAGGTAATTAAATTGTTATATTTGAGTTGTACTATTGACCAATCGATGGAGATCCTTTTGTGTAGCTTTTTGAAGTTACTTTGTGTTGCAACGGAGGGGAGAGGCCAACAGTTGGCTACGGTTCGAGGCATTTAACCAGTATCACTAGCTGCATCCTGATTCCTGGACAACATACGGCAACGCATGTTTCTCGTTTGCAAGCGGCGAACTCTTGTTGACCTAGCATACAAGGATAGAAATACAAACATCAAGTTGAGAGACAAGTCTAGCGTTTACATAAAAGAACTTGTTATTCTGTAATCACTTGGACTTTCAAATGAGATGACATGTACAACAATTAGTCAAGAAACATTAAAGGTGAGGAAGAAATATTGCAAATATAATATATTTTTCATAAACACATAAATGATGATTCCAGCTAAAGCGCCAGATTGAAAAAAGCTTTTGATGGATCGCACCGCTGAAATCAAACTGATTAAATATATATATATATATATACATATCATCATAAAGTCCATAGGAGGCCGTCCATCGTAGGCAATCCATCAGCTGAAAGGTTGTCCTTGAGCAAGAGATGCCTGAAGTGGTGCATAAACATTGGCAATATAAGAAAGCATTCTACCATCCCGATGGCATCCACCTCGTGCATCCGCGTCGACCAGACATGGTACATGGACCAAGCTGACAGTCGCATTTGACAAATGTATGACTAAACAGACCATCGCATTGATCACCGTGGGCTCCGCGCGATCAGCGTTGTCATTTTGGCATAGAGGATCCAGCTAAAAGTAGTTAGAGCTCAGGATATATTCAGTCTCATATGATGAAGTTTCAGAAAAACCCTTACATTCTATGCTTATAGTAAGTATCCAATATATAACCGTTTCCCCTGCAACCACCGTTACATATATGTATTACATTGTACCCGCTCACAGCAATACACGACAGACTGCATGTAACTATCAAACCATGATAATGCCATCCTGACCACTTGGTAGATGTTCTTGACAACTGCAACTGGAACAATGTGTCATGGCTTAATGAAAGGTCACAAACCATAGTCAGTTTACAAAGAAGCATAACAGCACAAATAAATTCATAATCTGCAAGCAATGATCAAATGACTCCTTAAAGACATTAAGTTGGTGAAACAACTACCATATTACAAAAAATAATTACAATACAAATGATTCATAGGATGGCAAACAAGGATCAAATGACTCCTAAGAAATATCAAGTTCATGAAACAATTGCCATCCTAGACAGAATAACAAAAAAGAATATAGAGCAACATCAAGTTGAACCAAACAACGATTAGATATGGCATTTGCATGTTCAGATTTTATAAGAGGATTAAAATTAGCGAGGAAAGCTATCCAATGTCGATAATAATTGGTATACATAATTTAGGAAGCTATTTGATGACACGATAGTAAAACTAATTTGACTTGCTGTTATTTATAATTCGACCACCATCTTAGCCATTCCTGATACATCTTTTCTGGCCACGTAGCTGCTGGAAAAGCCCAAACTCATAATAAGTTTTGACCCACTTTTTTCCCCTTCCTTTCTAATACATTTTCTGACCCAATTTCTTTTCCTTTCAAAATAATCTCAGTTATAACTAGTGCATACAAGAGTCCTCCATAACCTGAATCTAGATTGTTGGTAGTTACATAATTTTAATTTTAGATGATTATATTTTAAAGAGCCAACCTTATTACAACATTATGTTCAATATAACTGTAACTTCAAACTAGCTCATCACTAGCTATGGAAGATCTTATCCCAGTAATGGTAACTCCAAAGATCCCTGCCCCCATGCATATATAAATTCACATACTCTTTCATATTTACCCTTCAGATGCACGCACTCCCAAAGAAGTCAAAAATTATGAAGCAATTCTATACTTATTAAGTGCTTCAGAAACCATGACAGAGATACAAAGAAAGACAGTGAACCACAGAAAATAAAGGTTACGACCAAGTTCAATAATCACATCCACCAAGATCTAAAAAAGTGTGGCCTGTATATTGGTCAAATAGATGCAACCAATTAGGAATGCGAGAACAAAACAAGCACAGCAAGCAAGAATGTATTAAATAGGAATTGTCAATGGTTAGTAAACTGATAAAGATCATAGACTAGGGCAATTCTATGGAGAACACGATAAAGAACATGATCAAGAATCACCTGATGCCAACTGAGGGCATTTAATGTGAAAATGAAGTCAAATTACCAATTACCAATAACATATTGTGGCTGCTACCAGTTTAACAAACAACAACATGATAACAAGATGAGACAACTCAAGCACAAGTAAACATTGCAAACAATATACAATATCTTGCAAGAAACAGAGGCAAGTATGCCAATGCACTCTAAAGCATGAGTTAGAACTGAAACTAGCAATTAAACCATTAAATCAGCCAAAACTAACAATTAAACCATTAAATCAGCTATACCTTTAACACAAATCTGGTTTAATGCACAGCTGAGAAGAAAAAAAACATTATACCATACAATCACCTGCATTAATGACATAAATCAGATAAAATACATTTCTGAGAACCAAAAAAAAAAAAACAAGAGAGCAGCGAGAACCTACCTGAATGGATTAGCCACAATGCTACCAGTGTCAATAATGTGAAGGAGAATTTTCAACACCTGCAGAAAGTTTTTTGGATTGTCCAACATGAACGCTACCTTTTTAGTCTTTTTCATACATCTTTTACATGTGCTTAAGTTAAAGATAAACGGCAAGATGCTGAACCTTATCATTTGGAACCATGATCACGATTCTGCCCTTGATTGCCCAAAACAACACCTTGGTCTTTCTGATTATATTTGAAGCTCTGGAGAAGAGCTTGAAGGGCAAATAGAATCAGGCGGTTCATGAGCAGAACAGCAAATGTTTACAAGATCATTCTATGAATAATTTCTAAGATTTGTTTTGGTATCGTAGAGTCTATTGTCTTCAAAACTCTTTTACCTTGTTTCTGTAACAGGCACCGTAATCTAACGTGTATCCAAGTTTGGTTATGTGCATAGTATTATGATATCGTTGAGGTCTGTGATCAAACAAATACTTATTGATACTCATGTTATGGGAACAGACAAGCAGAGTACAAGCATCAACTCATGCTTTATGTATCTATTCTTACTCTGACCAACCAGAGAAAACCAATGCCCACTAATGCAGTTTCTACCCACCCCAGTCACCAGAATATTGAATCATCTAACAGAGGCAAAGCAAGAAAACTAGAGTGGGCTTTCCGACTGATCTGTAGCCTCAATTATCCTTTGTTGGACCAGAAGCCCCTTGAAACTATTTGAGGTAGCTTTTTCCAGCAAGTCAGACTATGACATTCAATAAAGACTGTTAGAAAAGGGACTTATGCAATATTGCTGATTTGACTGTAACAAGCAGCTTATTATAGATGTCTTACTGTTTATAGGGAGTCAGGGATAACAACCAAAAACTTTCACCACCTAATAAATTGGCAGAAGAATTCCATGATACGAAACTGGACTGAGTAAGACTAGGAAAGAAATAAATACCAGAACAAAACTTTTACACTAAGCAGTTCTGAGTGACATATCTCATCCTTGGACATCAGCCTGATTCTGAGAAGATATTCATACAGAGCATCTGGAAGTTCCCAAAACTCCACAGTACCCACTAATATGCCGATCAGGGCAGTGTCTGGGCTAAGCGACAGACTGCTTTCGGAATTTTAATATAATTGGAAATTTAATGTATAAAACCTCCAATAATTTATTCAGAAGTTTTTCAGGCATCAGTCATTGTCAAACAAAACAAAACACCAATACCCAAGATGAGATATACAGCCTTCTTTTGAAACAAGTTTAATGGATCAAACACAACTGGATCTGCTTGCTCTTTTATTTTGATATGCTACAGATGCAGTAACATACACAACAGTAACTGCTCACCCAATTTTTTACAATTCATTTGCTCAGATCACCTCTTCGACTTCCAAAATTGAATGAATGATCTTCCCCTATCATTGCTAAGCTTTCTTACACCAAACTTTAACCAAATGGGAGAAATCTTCAATGGGTATAAATGAGAAACAGAGATGAAATATCAAGTAGCAGCAGATTTCATCCTCCCTGCCTCTCATCCATGTCTGTAAGGGTTGCACCCAGCTGTGGCTAGCAGTCTGCAGTTCCAACCCTCTGATTCTAGTAGTATATGTATGCACCAACTACAGGAATCCCTCTTCAGAAGAGCCTAGGACCATTATCAACTAAGAGTCAAAACTGGTGGCACCTGATGTAAGAGATGACAGAAGTCCTGCTGCCGGGCCAGGAAGCATGTCACCAAATGTTGACATAGCAGCTGCTGACCTGTCCTTGAGCTTGCCAGCTTGGCCATCAGAAAGCATCGATCCCCACCTTGATGCACTCTCTCCAAATTTGTTGCCAACCTGTTCATTTGGAATGACCACGATAATGTGCAGTTCAGTTAAAAACAAGATTCTGAATCTTGGAGAAAAACTCTTGAAAAATAGCAGGCCGTGTATAACCCAATGGTTAAAACAAAATTATACCAAATCTTTCAAAATGAAGTTAATACAGAACTTGGTAACTCATTAAATATTGCTAAGGCGAACACCAGATCTCATTAAGCTGAAGTCCATCCATGGATTCAGTTCCAAATTGGTTCGTAGATAGTGAGACCTCCATAAAGATGGTGAACGAGATTCATCAAAATGGGAGAGGTTAGCGTTGTAAACAAGTGATTTATATTTAGTCATTTTATAAACTTAAGTATCTGATCCTGTAGTAACTTTGAGAGACATTAAGATATCGTCCGAGCATAACATTCTGAAGGACCTGAAATCTAGGAGAAATGAACCTATGTAAGACATGCAGTCTTCCAGAAGATCTCCATGAAGTGAACCCACCCCAAAAATAGACTTACATGTGCCTCTAGCTGAATCAAATGTAGCACTTTCACATTTAATCAGATTTAAAAGTGTGTACAACATATTCTGTAACAAATCATGCGTATCGCTAACAGGCTAATATACATTTAACTTCACGAGTTTCGAATGAAGCAAAACAGATGAGATAGAACAAGTATTCCACAGTTCAGTACTATGCATTCCAGACTATGATGTGTATAATAAGAATTTTATGAGGATACTGTTTTAATTACAATGGCAAAGTGAAATTCCAAACAGGAGACTTCCTTATCTGGAATGCTCAAGCTTATGTACCATTGTAATATTGAAAAATATGGGCAAAAACTGGTGATAAAATGATCATTGGCTTGACAAGACACTCAAAATTACTCAACCATATACCAAGTAGGGATGACTTTATATGAGAAATACCTGGGTCATGATGGATTTCAATAATGGTGTTGCAACTCCAAAACTCAGAGTATCATCAAGCTCAGGCTTTGGAGACCTTTCTCCATTCGAATATGCTTTCCAAGGACTACTCGATAATGTATCATTAGCTGACATCTGAAGGGCTGATTTATGTGCTCCTCTTGAAGATAAGGCAGGAGCACTGAAAAGAAAAGGGCATTACTGGTTAGAAGCACAGAATCATTAGCAACATAGTAAATGTATATGAAGACTGATGAGAGATAAACCTAAGGAAATAATTTTCTTGTAGCCAAAATAATCATAAATCTACAGTATAGTTAAGCATATTATATCATCTTATTAAAATCTTCGCATCTAGTTTAGTATAGATCCCCAGCTTCATCTTATGTCATTAAAAAAGGCATCCTAATGCACGAAGCTCCTGTCACTATGGGGTCTGGGGAGGGTCAGATGTACGCAGCTTTATCCCTACATGTGAAGAGTCTATGTTCATGTTTCCAGCCTATGACACCGAGATCACAATAGAGCAACTTTACCATTGTGCCAAAGCTCGCCCTCTACTTTGTATCATTCATCCTAACAATCCAATCACAGCTCAAAAGTACCTTGAGTGGCAAATATTACATGTGGGGTTTTTTACTAAAAGATGGTGACAACATGCAAAAGTATCAAGCTTAGTGGCATAACTTAGTTACCACATCCACTTAAAAAACCTACTCCAGATCTTTGTCCAGGTGCTTCCAAGTTTTGCAGTTCATACACCTAGCTATGTCAGACACCACCTCATTTCCAAGCAGACAAAATAATTTATTCCTTTGTTTCCACACTTAATGTTGATACAAAATAACTTCTCAAAAAAATCATATAACAGAAGTTGTTTAAAATGTATACATATACGAATCAGATGTGAATAATATCCATACTTGAATTTAACCAGTGTAGACACATCGTATATTTGCAATATTATTGGCACATGACTAATAAAGATTAAAGTGATTCAATATCATTTTATATAGAAAATAATAATGCCCTAGAACATTGTAAGGCAATTTCAAGTCATTGTCAATCCGAGCTTCTAAGTAGCTTCCACCTACTACAGAACATCTCTTACTTAATAGCTTCTTATCCAAAGTCTGCTTAGATTGGGGAACATTGAACCAACGAACATATATCTTTAATGGTGTCACTAAGTGCCGATTGTATTGCTAATACAATGTTAAAAATAAACTAAAGTTTTATTAACTTGTTAACAGTAGCCACAACATGCTTGCATGTAACAAAATGAAGATTTCTTAGTAAAAGAATGAGAATTTTATTTCTGACCATTGCAGGACTAATTCATCTGAATGTGGTGCATGGTTCTTAACAGACCATTATACTGAATCTTAATAATATAGTAGCGTGCTACCATATGGGTTATGGAGTTGGTTGTCATGGTTTCCACAACTCTTGGTACTAGCAGATAGGATAACAAAAAGAGTCGTGCCATATATAGTCACAAAAGCCTAAATTTCTGAAAGAATCTGTTATTGTTGAAGGCTGCGTAGAAAGTCTTTTTGAAGAGCCCACGCCCCCAAGCCCTCAATCATAAACCCATGATGTGGATTATGGAGTTGCTTTTGATATTAGGCAATATATCCAAGAGATACTACTAATACACTTCAAGATAATATCATATAAATGACAACAAGAGTGTCAACCTGATTGGAAGGTATTTGAATCGTGAAACTGTAGAGCATCTCATTATATTTGAGTCTGTATTTGATTTTGTGGGCAACTTTTGTACAGTGTCAGTGTACATGCGATTAAGCTGAACCAAGAACCCGAAGAGGACTGCAAATCGCTTGTACGACTGCTTCTCATTTTCCCAGAGGTAAGGCTCATAACTGTGAAATCCACAAAGAAATATAGTCAAAAACACATTAAAAGCATTAAAAAGTAAAAAAGAGGGAAAAATCTTCTCTAACCAATAGAATAGGAGAAATATTAAAAAGATTCAAATTTAATTTCTGTCCTAACAGAAGCATTTACGAGAAGAGCTTACATAGCCCAGTCAATGGGATCCAGCCTTTGTGAAAGTTTATTTATCAGCTTCATTGCAAGTTCTGTATTAGCAGAACCAGGCTGGAGTTCTGGCTGTTTCCGTCTAAAAGGACGCCTTTGTGTCATAATTTTCGATGACTCCTCTTTGGCATTCATTTCAGTATTCCCGTAGGCAGAATCTTTGCCTCCAGATAGAATGTCAGCAATGAAACGTAGGTCTAACAAAATCTGCAGTGTTCCTTTTTCTGAAACCCGAGCTTCACCACCCTTCGTACTTGATAAGAAATTTTCATAGATATCCGCCACCTATTACACATTTAGGGCAATATGCACGCGACGGATTACTATCATTAAGAACTGTGTCAAGGCATGGCAGGACTATTGTCTACTTGCAACTAACAATACACAGCCAGCTCACTTTTGAAAATAATTTGGTTTAGGTGAAAATAACAATTGGCATTCAAGAAATATGACTTTAATGAATCTCATGAGGATTCCTCTCACATACATAATTGATTTGCTTTCAAACTTAAAAAATAGAAATTAATACTTTCTTCATTAATTTTTGCATTGCTGCTGCAAATGGATTTGCTTTGTTTATGTGTGTTCAAATATATATATATATATACACGCATACATACATACATATACACACACATACATACA
Organism: Phoenix roebelenii; assembly: GCA_025769935.1. NCBI lineage: Eukaryota > Viridiplantae > Streptophyta > Magnoliopsida > Arecales > Arecaceae > Phoenix > Phoenix roebelenii. The sequence goes on along the minus strand of JAOXJJ010001052.1, from coordinate 152,169 downwards.
TACATACATACATACATATATATATATATGTGCATATGTTTGTATGTTTTTTGCTTGCAATGCTTACATACAGAGTTTCATCCTATAACAAGCTATACAACCCTGCAAAGTTTTTATTCCTAAGGTTCGCAATCTCGATACTGAATTATGTACCAGTACCATTCTGATACAGTGTTAGTACACCTGGTACAGGAGGTCGGTTTGGCGTACCAATATTCAGTATGCCCCTCATATCGAGCTAGCATGCTCAGTATGAGGCAATATGCACATACAAGAACCTTTTTCTCAAGTGCACTGTTATATTTTTTGTGATAAATGTCTAATAAAGTTTTTGATGGAAACTAGATCATTCCATCTTTCGTCAACATCAGTTGTACTTTGCAGAATTTTAGCAACAATGCCAGAGAGTACTATTTGCCATGCCCCTTAGGGTACAAGACAAAATTGATTAATGGTCTAATGGAAGATTATGACCATTCAAAATTTTGATAAGATTATTGATATTATAGAATCTGAAATATTTTTCATCGGCTAACAACTCCATGATAAATTTCGTCCACAATTGTCATCAAGATCCATTGGCATCAATGTAAAAGTTAATTATAATAAGATAATTAGTGAAAGTGTAAGGGTCAGCCTTGATGCAACAGTAAGGTTGCTCCATCGTGACCTGAAGGTTACAAGTTCAAAACATTCAAACAGGCTCGCTGCACACAGGGGTAAGACTAGTAAATTTGACCCTCCTCAGATCCTGCAATGGTGGGAGATTCATGCACTAGGCTACCCTTTTATAATTAGTGAAAATGTCAAACCAACTCCTCGAAGATTTGATCCACAGAGAATCCAAGAGGCCAACATGATCAACATCCTGTCAAATGATAGAGACAAAATATACAGGGTTTTCTCAACATTAATTCATTGAACCTTATTGATCAAGAATAAATGGAATGAGACGTCAAACTTGATAATTTATCTTTTTGACCAAAAATACAGAAATATCAAATTAGAAGATATGAAGAGGAAATAGATGCCTATAACAAGATCAAAAACTCTAGGCTTTAGAGAAGGAATAATATAATAATCAATTGATATAATTTTCATGGAAACCAATAGATATCACAAATGAACATTTGGGGGAAAACATTGTTACAAGGTTCCATAACATCATGAAATTCATATGTTTGGGAGTGCAGAGTGGCAGGATAGCAAATAAGCCCATCATGGCACAGAGGAGACCCATGTAGAGGCACTAGTGATAGGCACCCGATTCCAAAAGCAGGTCGAGGAACTACTTAGGGCACTCACACCCTTATATCAAGTGCTAAGGATGTTGATAGTGAGATATACCCCCAAATGATCTTCCTTTATCTTATGATGCTAATAGCCAAAGTCACGATCAAGGAGACTAATCCGATATATTCTAATAATTGTATTAGCATCATAAAGGAAAGGTGGGATACCTAAATGGATAAGGAATTGCATCTATCTAGGGCTGCAGATGGGTCAGTCGGATTGGGGCATGCTTGACCCTGACCCAACCCACTTTCATGTACATGTCTTGATATTGGATCTAAACCCAATTCAGTAGATGATTGGGTTGGGTCATGTTCATAGAAAATATTTTAGATCCAATAGGTTGTTCAAATCAGGTCGAGGTCATGTATCAGCCAGACCTAATCCAAAATATTCGACGCAGTGTTGGGTTCGGGTTGGATTCAGTTCAGGAACAAGTCTGCATTTGTTTACTAACAAAATTTCATAAAGAAAATTTTGTTCTTACTTCTGAATTAAATTGAATTTTAACTACCACAAAGTTGTTTGCTAATATGGTCAAAACTCTATGAATTAATGTTTATCTAGAAATGCAATATGTTTCAAGATGTTAATAACCTCAAAGCCAGCCTTTCTTAATGTAGCAGATTAGTTTGAGCGATTTTCTCTCGACAGAGAAAAAGAAGAAATGATTTGGAATACTTTCTTTGGTTCAATTTGGGTCAGGTCGAGTTGGGTAACTAATAGAAAACCCCAAAATATGGGTCGGGTTGGGGAATACTTCTTTTGAATTATGGTGATAAAGATGAGAAATGACAAGGTGCCAAGAAACCTAGTGACATTGATTGTCCAACTTGCTAACAAATGTAATAGCAAGTTCTAGCTTAAATCTTCTAGCAGGGATGTCACCCTCATTTCACAATGTCTATGGAATCTCACTCCCGCTCTTCCTGAGGGACTTTATTTTTAATCTTTTTATCTTATAGTTTTTTCTCCTTTTTATCCTTTTCTGATGTAAATATAGGAAAACCCACAAACTGATTTTCGTGAGAGGTAAGCTCCTCAATGCTGCACCCATATTTGCACCCTAACCTACTATCAATCTGACCAACTAAGGGAAAACCCCTAACAAAAATAGACAGGAAGGCAGTACAATATAAGTAGTTGCTTTTGTAGGTCTTCTTCCCTATATAGTGTGATGGCCTTACCTTTTCTCATTAATCATGTTGCTTGGGGTAGCAACAAGAAAAACTAGCAATGTACTCAGCACCTCTTAGGCAACAGCAACATTCACGCAGTCAGCGATATCAATATCAAGAGAATAAGCAAAAAGAACATCTCGAGAACATCTCAGACTAGGATTTGGAGCAAAGGATAGAGAACACGATGGCTCGCATCTTAAAGTTATTAAGATCACACCTTTATGTCAAAGCTTCCATTTACAAAAACCCACTAGTCAACTAGTAGTCATCAAGAAACTGTCAACACAAGTTGTTAGAAAAAATCGATATTACCTGGTTGATTATTGAAGATCAACAACCAAGCAGAACATGCAAGCTACATCATGTAATGAGTAGTAAAACCAAAGTAGTGCAGGTATTGGCATAGGCAGATAGCAACAATTTGTTAACTTCTATACATGAGGAAATGAAGCAACATACCTTCTCCATTACTCTCGACGCAAAATTTTGCAATATTATTTTATCAAGAACATGGCCTCCAACTTTATGAATTTCTAAGCATGCTTGAAAGAGAAAAGATGTGATATAGAGTGAAGGCATGGAAGGAAGAGCTATTTTCATCTCCAAAGGGCCATCAGTGGACTCTTCTTGTTTGATTACAGTCACTTCCCAACCCTGAAAAGAATCTTTTTTATCATTAGAAATCATGAGTTGAAGCTTAACCTTTTTTCAGACAACTACCAGGTTCTATGAAGAAGGAATCAAAAGGCCAGAGTATATAATCCAAGAAAGAATCAAGAGTTCAGTATGTTATCCTAGAAATATGATCATGGAAAACTACAAACAGCGGTACAGAAAATATCCAGAATATTGAGCAAACCCACCCATACCCTTAAAGGAGTTGTTGCAGATAATGCATCATCCTTGTTGAGATCCTTGGAAAGAATAACTGATAGCTCATTAGACACCCATTTTATCCATAAGCTATGAGCTCTGATACAGAGTTCTTGCAAAGTTTTGTCTAGCTCATCAAGTTTTGGGTTCTTGCTGTCATCCACAGCATACAATGCAGCAGCAGCTGAAATTGTTTGCTTTCTGGGGTTATCAGAAAATTGCCTTCTAGGGCTCCTGGGGCTATCAAATGTATGTCTTCTAGGGCTAAAAGAGACTGGAGAATCAAAGGCCACCTTAGACTGCCTTGGCAAAGGTGATGATAGGCTAGTAAATACTGCACCACTTGTTTCTTTCACCCACTGCCTTGGGGAACCAAGTATCACAGGTAGGTGACTAGAATGGCTACGCAATGCAAATAAGAGACGCCCAATGAAAAGAGATCTTTCAACAATTACAGAGGGTCGTAGAGAATCCTTATCCCCTTTGTTGCTTCCTAAAGAAGCTGACAGATGTGCAATTTCATCATGAAGTTCCTTCACTATAACTGAAATGGTCTTGTAACACTTCTCCTGAATATATGGCACTAGTTCCTTCAACCTCAGAGTAGAATTATGAGATTCTACAAAACATAATAGATCATGCAATATGCTTCGGCATTTAGTGTCCACTGCATCCTTAATCCTACTGACTTCAGGGCCAAAATATGCATTGAGACAGCTCCGGAAATCATTCTCATCAGCAGTTGATTTAAAGCTATACAAAATTCCTGTTTTCTTTTGGTTGGGCTCTGAAAACCAAAACCCACCACCAGTAGAAGGCTTCTTCAAGTATGTTTGGAAATCATTCTCGTCTTTAGGACCTGCAACTGCCACAATAGATTTGATTGAATTTCTCATATTGATGTCTCTGCTCAAGTTCTCAAATTCTGAATGTACGATCTCCTTCATCCTCTTCAGGAATGCTGCTTCCAACCTATCTTCTAAGATGTCCTTTCCGTCCTTCAAAATGTGCTCGCGAATCTGGTTCCATGGTGACTCGATTTCAGAGCCAAAGACGCTCCTCAGCCACTGTTCCAAGCTCTCCTCGAGCCCCTCCCGGCCATCAAGAGCCTTCCACACCAGCTTCTCCACAGACCCCAGGCCTTCTCCACTTCCAATTGCATCCACAAGATGCTTTCCATTCACCAATTGTCCGAATATCTCATCGCAGCAGCTCTTCAGCCACGAGGAACAGGTCTGGGCGATGAACTCCGGCTCAAGCAATACCATCGCCGACTCCAATTTCTCCCTGTGCGACTTCCACATACTCACCTCCTCCTCCGGATTCGGAATCCCTCCAAAGAGCTGTGTCCCGGGGGGCGATCCAAGCACGGTCTTGTAGAACAGCGGCATCTCATTCAATGCAAGAACGAAGAGCTCTCCGACTTGCCCTACACTAGCCCTAATGGTTCTGCCCACATCACAGAGAACAGAAGAAAAAGATTCATCGGAGTCGACGTGCGCACCGTCCAGCTTCTGCGAGATCCACGATCGCCTCGAGTCAAGAAAAAGCCCTAACACCTGCTTGGGATTGAGATCGTCGATGGTGGCGGCGGCGGAGAGGGCATCGGCGTAGGCGAAGACGGAGAGCCCCCGGTCCATCAGCCGCTCGCTGCTCCGCTGGGAGATCTGGGCCTTGAAGCTCTCAACGATCTGCCACTGGTGCCCGAGCAGCGGGAACATGGCGAGGGCATTCGCGTCGCCGCCGCCGCCGCCGGTGACGAGGCCGTGGACCGTCTTGGCGCGGAGGTAGCGGCCGGAGGCCTCGAGGAGCATGGACTCGTCGAGGCAGCCCCAGATGTTCTCCGGGGTGTCGACAAGGTACTTGACCCGAGAGGCGATGCCGTAGACGCGGGCGCGGGCGGGGTTGTGGGCGAGCTTGGGGTTCTCGGGGTTGGCAGTGGAGGTGGAGAGGGAGCGGAGAGCGGCGTCGATGGCGGTGAAGTTGGAGGAGATGGCGTCGCAGGAGGACTGCATGAGGAGTATGGAGTCGGCGGACTCGATGAGGTCGCGGTAGCTCTTCCCGACGAGCTGCCGGAGCTCCTCCTTCTTCTCCTCGATCTCCCGCCGAGTGGCCGCCTCTACGGCGCGGATCTCCGGGATCGGCCATGTCCGGAATAGGGATTCCGCGTCGCGGGAGCCGGTGGCGGCGGATGTCGGGATTTCCGCCGCCGGCAGCGCCGAAGGCGATCTCATGGCGATGGATCCGGAATGCCTCTTCTTCTCCGTCAAATCAAATCCAAAACCCCAACCGTGACCCTAACCGTAACCTTAGAGGAGATTGAGACGGGGGGAACTCGCGAACGCCAGATACAGGGGGGAGGAGGAAGGGAGTGGAGCCGGCGGAGGCGAGAGGTTGGGGTGGTGTAACGGGCGAGACGGCACGTGAAACTGAATCAAGCGGGAAGTCCGGGGGCGGTGGCGCGACCTCATGAGCCACGACTGCGCCTCAAAGCTTTTGCAAAGATGCGGGTCCACTCTCCGGTGTCGGTTGGTTCGTGCAATTGAAAAGAATTCGAAATCAGCTTTCTCGAGATAAATTTGGATGGCAGTATTTTAAAGAGCGGAGGTAGAAAAGGGAAAGAAGAGGAGTCAACTTTCTAAGCAACATTATACTTATGCCGTATTATCCAAAAAAACAAAATGTTTTATAAAAAGAAGAGGAGTCAACTTTCTAAACAACATTTCTGTAAATACCTAATTAGGATAGGCCGCGTACTTATTTTGTTGATTATTGTATGTGATGCAGGGAAGCATGAAGAAAAAAATAGTTCACAATGCTGCTGGATTTGAGGGAAACTCGGAACCAAATAAACACTGCAAAATCACAAGCAAAACTCTGTCCTGCAACCAGAAACAGAGCACAAAAAAACAGGAAATTCACGCTATGCTTGCAACGTGTTTTCTCATTAACAACGACGGCTGAAAAAACAAATTTCCATGGAGAGAACATAGCCCCTTCCTACAATCCTTATATAGGATCACAAAGACACGCTAATCTCTCGTAACAATCGGACTCAAAGAAAGCTAAACCCAAACCAACAAGACTCCTAATTCCAACTTAATCCCAACCCAAAACAAGCTTAATTCAGCAATCCACAAAGACTCTACACTCGATTCAACCAAAACATAATTCTAAAACAAAAGGAAACGGCTCCATGGCTGGGTTTCAATGATGTTCATCCCTCGGGATCAGTGTCTTCATTCCTACTGCGCTCTGATTTTCAGGGATCTTCCATGTCCAACGCTCCATTTCTCCGTTCCGCGATTCTTGTTCGATGGGAAGAAAGTTTTGTTCGATGGGGAAGGACCTGTCCTGCATTAGTATAACCCCGTTTATGATATCAGTATTAGATTTTGATGTTCCGATGATTGGATTATAACCTTTTATCCCGCATCGTCGACCTATGCAAGATAATTTTTGGATTTTTTCCTATATTTTTAAAAATCTTATGCATGCAAATAGTTTCCTCTTGAATAATGTAAATATGGCATTGCAAAATTTCTACAATTATAATTTTTTGCAGTACATTCGTAAATAGGTGACCGCACTTAGTCGGACACTCGTAATAAATTTATGTGCTTGGTAAATTGACTTCTCCCCTGGCTTCAAGCTGGTGAGTCCATCGTGGACAGAGGCAGTTAATTAAAAGGCTAATATCTAGGATGAAAAGGGAGATATGCGAAAGAGGAAGAGAAAATATTGAAGTCAGATTTTCGCTCATCAGTTTGCATCAACCAACCATACAGCCCAGGCCCTAATCCCTATCCACCCCAATCCATCGACTCCCACCTCAAACGCTCCAGCCCCCGGGGCCGGGGATCACCACAACCCGTCCATCCGCGAGAAGTTATTCGAGCCCGCCCCTGTCCGTGGCTCGTCCGTCAACTTATAGCCCGTCCCGTCGCGCGAGTCGGATAACTTGCGACTAGGGAATTCCCGTGGTTGGTGAGTCCCCGCAGTTGCTTGCGTCCTACGAGGCTCGAACTCCCATGGCGTCCGCCGCCGCCTCCAAGAGAGCACTGCTAGCCGACGACGTCCCGTGGAGGGCCTCCCCCGCCGGCGCGAAGCCCGTCCCAAGAATCCACCAGAACCCCGTACTCCGGCTTCCCCAGAATCCTAACACATCCTACGCCCTCGCCGTCATGAAGGCAATCCGGCCTTTCCCTTTTCTCTTCGATCCAGTTCTTGATTGCTCTCTTTGATTCTTTCTAACTTGGTGTTCTCATTGCTGTCCTTTAGCGTCCCGATCCAATCGGCGAAGGGCTCGCCATGGAGGCGACGCTGGAAGCGGCGGGGCCCGACTGCATCGTCCCCGGGCAGGCTACTCCTGTGAAGTTGCTCGGATTGAAGGTTTTGCTTGATAAATCTCGAAGTTTCCCTTCTTTTTTTTTTCTTTCTTTTTTTTTGTATAGGCTTGCGCGTGGATAGATTTTTCTTTTTCTTTTTCTGCCTCCAAGTTAATTTGCTTTCTAATTTGTTCATTCGGTCGCTAAGTAAATGGGGGCATTATCAGTCTTTGGTGATTCTTGAAGTACGTTTGAAGGAATTGAATTGCTTTAAGCCATTCTTTTCTTCTTTAATTCCGTCCCTGCAAAATAAAACCATCTACAGGCTAATAAACAACTTGCAACTTGAGTGCTATTATTGCTGGTGGATTTATTAGGCTTGGGCAATTTATGGACTAAATTTTAAGATTTTGAATTATTTTAATGGCTTGCTCTTACTCATTTCCATCTATGGAAAGCACAAGTTTTCTTCTGTTGCTAAAATCACAATTGCCGTACTATAACTTTAGGATATTGTTTCCATGAACCCGGTAGATCAATGCTGTTGGACGTGATTGCAGGACGACGAGATATCGACTTCTTACTCCATTTTGAGGGTCCTCGAACCCTTCTTCAGTTGTTTATGGGACAGCCATGTTTTTAATGATTGACAATTTTGAATTACTTCTTTCTTTTTATTGGTATTGATGTTTTAGTTTTTTGGCTTCATGCCACTTCCCGGAGCAGCTTTCTTGGTGTATTGATGATGGAAGTTTCCTTTTCATGTCATTCTTGTATAATGTTTAACATAATAAAGAGAGCAACTGCTAGATCTGAGAATGAAACATAGAACAATTGACAGAGACTTATTTTGTTGTAGGGCCTCGATAATATTGTTTTTGTAAAATGTATAGTTTTAATAGTTAGGCAAATAGTTTATATGCCGCAAATAGTTTATATGCCTCATGGGTCTGGTATCATTCCTTAGAACTCTGTACATTCTTAACACTTCTGAGCAATATATCTTCTTGCACATTCTCAGTGCAGTTATAAAAAGTATCACGATATCTTCAACTGTATGCAGGTCTGGCCTATTGATATTAACTTCAAATTTATGGAACCTGTTGGGCGAGAACTGCAGAACATTGGAAAGGTGACCGTGCAATTTGACTATACCTATCTTGCAATATATATGTTAGTTGATAATAGAATGGTTTTAAGCATATCTGTTCTCAGTGCATGTCTTGGTCCTCATAATCTCTACAGAAAAAATAATAATATATGGGAAAAGGAAACATATGTTAGCTAAGTGCTTGCAGAGCTCTTTGTTGAATTTAGAGGATCTTCTTGTGCAGCTATGAAGTGACAATTTTAGTACTCTTAATGCTGTAGTTTGTACTAGATTCTGCTCCAGTGGGATCATATAATTTTTTTTTTGTTGTTGTATTTTTTATTCCACCTTTTGCAGTATATGTGGTAACTGGCCCTGATTTTCTTTTCCAGAGAGGACTATTAAGTTGCTTTTGTTATGAAACTTAGTATGATTAACATTAATGCTTTTGCAATTTGTGGTATTTATGTGCATCAGCATTTTTATATTGTCACACAGTGGTAACTGTGACAGCAAATCGAGAGCTATGCTATATTTTACACAGAAGGTGTTGAGTGCATTTTTGTGGTTGTTGACCACAATTGGATAAGTTAAATCTCATCCTTGTACATATTTGTTAACATGTGAATGTTTTTCACCATTAACAGCATTGTTACTATTCATACTAGCATAAAAGCTTTACTGTTCATATTAGCACAAAGGAGCATTATTAGGTCATATGGACAGAAAGTATTTAAGGTTGCGAATGGGAAGAAGTGCATCTTCATTGCTTACTTGAATACAATAAATGCTTCCATCAAACAAAGCTCATCCTTTCGCTTGAGGATGTTTTTATGCTTCTGCCAGTCCTCTTAATGAACCTAAATTCATTTTGCCGATGGTCAAGTGGTAAAAATTATTTCTTCCAATACTTTGAGATTTGAAATGTTTATTACCTTATAAGATTCATTTCCTGTGTATGCATCTCGTACTCTATATGATAATGTGAATGTTGACTTGAGCACTGTGACTGATATATCTGGTAGGTAGCCAAAGCCTACCTAATTGGATATGGGCAGTTAAACATGTAAATGCTCATTATGTTTAAATGATAAGCTAATAGAGAGTGGACTAAAACTTTCAAATAGCGAATTGGATTAAACTTGTCTTTTCTATCTTGTGTACTGCCTATATATGCTGGCTGGCTGGATGCTGAGTTTTTGTTTGCTAGCATGCATTGTCAAATAACCTGAATTTTAAGATAGGATCTGACTAAACAACTATGCTTTGGACAAATTTGTGGATGTATATCAATTTTTGAGTTGATAATAGTGCTGGGAGTGCTAATGCAATTCTCCACTAATTAGGAGATAGGTCATGTCTAAATCTATGGAAACATCTACAGTTAACTATACCAGGGTCTAGGGAAGGCCACAATTAACACAAAATGATGTATGCATTATACGTATAAGTGATCTGTTAGAATTTAAATCCACATGAACCATATCTCGATGTCATCTATGTGTTATAGCTATGTCCCTAGACTTTCTTAGGCATGATATGCTTTCAAGATATTGATGTCTATTGGGATAGAAGCAGCAACAGTATGTAAGAGGCTTTTGGATTCTTATGCATTTTGTTGGGACAAGTCTGAGATGCGTTCTCTCTCTATTTTACAAAATCAAGATTCGTTGCACGGAACAGTTGATAGTATTTGACATACATGTATAATGCTAGTACCTTGGACTAATCCAGGTAAAGTAGTTAACTAGGCTAGCTAAAATGCCCCTTTCTCTCTTTCCTGAAATCTAAAATAGCATAGCATGTGCTGCCCACTTGCATTTACATATATCCTTCATCTTGAATACAGATATCATTTCTGTACTCAAACCTATTACGTTTTCATGACAGTCCACAAGTCCCTCCTACATCATCAATTACCAAATCAATGGTCTATTATGAAAGTGATCCATCTGTTTGGACTTTTCTGATGTTTGAACTGCACCATTACCTTAACATCTTAGCTTTATTTTCCCTACCTGTCCTTTTGAACTAGTGGCAATGCCAAGAGTACTGCCCTTGGTTCCAATGTTCGATGATGAGCAATTATTTTCTTAAGAATGTTGGTATTCTCATAGGTTACTCTCCTTGGGATGATAAGATATAGGACTCAGATCAAATTTTGAATGAATCATAAATCTAAGATTTAATTTTTGCTTTGGAGAAAACAAATGAAAACAGAAAAAATATTTGGCATGAGAAGAAGAAATAGGAAATATATGTGAGCTACACATGCAGTTCTACAGCTTAATTTCTAGTCTTGACTATATATTTCTTTTGAAGTAGCCAAATGATCTCTACTTCCTGAAAGATAGGCTTCCATAATATGTCATTCTAATTCAACTCTCCACAAAAGATAAAGAAATTCAAAGTTTCTGAAAATGAGAGGAGAAATTCTGCAAATTCTTCTTCTGAAGTTCTTGATGCTGTGCTAATATATTCTAACTTTATATTGGACTAGCATTTAGCATATGTGGTGAACCTGCAATGCATATATGGCTGTGATTCTCTCAAAAAGTACTTAAAAAATTGGAGCAAGCAAGGATATTTTTTTGGACAGGTGGGGTGGGGGGTGTTGGCATGTACGAAGAAGATTTTTTTCCATTATTTACAATTTGATAAACCAATCCCTTTTCAGAGAGTGCATTTCTTTCATATGTTAAAGGATCTTGATAATGGTGCTTATAAGATTAAGGACTTTGTTTCTGTTTTCTTCAAGATAAAGCTAATTAAAGAGTGGCGGAGGCCTGGACCCACATAAGACTTCAAAGCCTTTCATGTGAAAAGTATTCAACTCTTGAAGACTTGAAGTATTTCCAGACCATCCTAATTCCCTTTTTAGGTGGTGCCCCTCACTATTTCTTTCTAACTTCCAGACAAATCTTCTTTTTCTTCTTTAACTTTGTTGTCTGCTTTTAGAACAACATCACAGCTTGTAACTTGAGAGCTGATTACATCCTTTCATTTGGTATGGGAAACAATAGACTTGGGCTGCATCACAAAACCTCCTGAAATCTTACAAGCATCATCAGATTCAAACCTGAGTTTAATTTATAGTTGGACATATAATCTGGAGCCTCCGGAGATGAGAATATGATTGATCTAACAGTCGCACTACATGCATCTATTTACTGTGACCTGGTTTAGCCTGCCTGCCTTGAAGGTCTAGGTTGGACATGGGCCTAATAGGCTTTTACAACAATATTATTTGGCTTAGGTGATGAACATGAATGATTCAAGAGGCCCAGGCGTTTAATGGATGACATGAGCCTCTGTCAACTGATGAAATTATATGATATGTATTTTTTGCAATCAAATTTTCATAAACAAACAGTTTTGCTCTTATTTTTTGGTTGATGGGGGAGCTGGTGTTTGGAGGGGTGGGGGTGGGGGGTTGGTGTTGCAGGGGTGCTTCACTGTCGTCTCATGTAGTAGAGTTGCCTAGAGCTACAAAAATGGCCTTGTTTTCAAATTTTTGGTTGCTTTTGCCCCCTGGCTTCAGCAGATGCACAAGAACTGTATGTTTCTAAGTATTTGGATGCACTTTCTTCTATATAGTGAATGTACATATTCTTTTCATATTGAATGGCTGGAACACAATCATGCAGCGAGGGGCAAAAGCATCTATATATTCTGAAACTGGCCATATCTGCCAAAGGAAAAAAAAAAGTGGCCTGACAGATATAAAAAATGTGCTACTTTTGCAAAATAACTGTTTTCTGATCTGGGAACCAACCTGAGATTGAACTGGGTCACAGAAGCCTGGTGCAGGGCTGAGGCTTATCCACATTGTTCTTGTAATGTGAAAGGGAGCGAATGGATGCCTATATTTGTCCATACATCCATCATGTCCTAATATCTTAGCATGATATTGGTTTTGGATTCTAACATATCCTAAGCCAACTAGATTTGGTTACAGTAGACAGGACTCCTATCAGCAACATGTTTTTTTTTGGTAGTTAGGTACTTCAATTGTGTTGATTAAGAATCCTAGGTTAGAAAAATATGCATAAAATGACCCTGCCGTGGTTGGAAATTTTGTTAAATATACCTTTAAAAGTGAAATCAATGCTAGAAATCTCCAATTGTTTGATGACAAGTGGAACAGTGGCTTGTGACAAAAAAATGATTGCCTCAACTTAGTACCATAGATATTGTGTCCATTACATATCTGTGGAGCCATGGATATTGAGTTGTCGAGAGGATCAACACTTAATATGCTATGTGCTATCACCATATGGAGTAGAACTCTATTAGCTGTTTCTCCAGTCATCAGATTGTGGTTATTTTTTTTTTATCAGTTGATGCAAATCCAAACAAGCACACAACATAATGTAATCTGCTTCATTGTTTTAAAAAAAACAGCTGCTACAACTGCTATAGTGTCTGCCTTTCACAGTTTTGGCTCGAAACCACTATGTTAAGTTTCATTGCAGCACCATATGATGCTTGGGTATGCGGAACTTGATATTCTGGGAGGAAACCTGCTATAGCAGCTGCTCTGTGATGGACTCAAGATGGGCCCTTTATTCCATGGTTGGCTGGATCAGTTTCTTATTGGACATTTTTTTTTTCTATGGTTGGTGTTTATATGGTTGTGGACATCTTTACTTTATGATTCATGTTATATGATTGTGGACTCTTTATCTTAATGAGTGATGTTATTATATTTGGGGGATGATGGTATATATCATTATATTGTGGACCTTTACATTATATAGATGTTGACATGATGTTATGATATTAGGTGGATGATGTTTTCTAGCTTCGCCCTTGGTGTTCTCTCATCATTTTCTGCATGAAATTGATGTAAAATATTGATTTTTGATACTTAGTAAGAAAAAAATATTGATATGTTTTGGCAGCCCATGCTGGGTGCATGGTGTCCATCATCCTCTATTTGCTATGAAACACCCCGACCACTACATGCCCACCAACCGTTTTTTAATACATTGATCTGTATACATAAACCTTCTATTCACTTTGTATTATGGAAAAAAAAAGGTATTTTCTGAATAGTTTTGGTGGCTCATAGTAAATGGATGGCAAATTGTTTTTTTGGTTATAATGCAGTCCTGATCTTGTTATATGTGCTTTCTGCATTATGTTCTAGATGCAGAAAGACATTGGCAAATCATACTTATTAGAATTTAACAGTACGAAGTTTGTTCAGCTGAAGCACTCAATTATTCAATTCAGAAATGCGGCTTCTGTACAAAATTTGCACAAAAAATTTTGTATTACAACTTATGTTTTCTCCAAAAGGAAATAAAAAGGCTGTGACATCCTTTATTTATACTTGCCAACAATTATTAGCTCAGTTGGCACCTCACCCATAAGGGCTTGCCCTTCAGGATTCAAATTCTGGGTATTGCTCAAAAAAATCTTTTATTTATACTTAATCAAGCCTATTCATTATTCTTTGATTTTTATAATTTTGGTAAGGGATCTGCTATGACCATGTTATGTTCAAGAAATTTCCACCACTATACACTGTCTAATTCATGTGTTTAATGTACTTGGTTTGCCTATCTACATTGGCTTGGTACCCTTGTTATTGATTACATGACCTTTTCTTTTGTAGATGATGGATTCAGCATTAAACCTAATGAATGCATCATTTCAAGATCGTTAGACCCAGATGGTGTTGGTACTGGCCTAGCAATATATCCGGAGTTTACTGCTTAGCCTCATTGCGGGAGTTTCTAGCTACTAGAGTTGTTGCGGTGAAATCAATGAATAGAGTACTTGCTATGTCTCTGGTTTATGGTACATCTGTATGATTGCAATGAAAATGGATGTGGAGCTGTTATATATGTATTACCGTGCCAAAAACCTGATGTGAAGTTTGTACATCAAGTGATTGTGGTTTTATTAGATACTATTTGGCTGGATGCCAGGATTCATTATAGCTGTTTGCATGAACTAACATAGGATTTGTGGACGTGTGCATGTGTGTGTGAGAGAGAGAATACTTGCTATGTTTCCAGTTTTTGGGCACATCTATATGATTGCAATGGAAATGTATCTTGAGCTGTTCCATTTTTTGTCTTACTATGAACAAAACCCGATGAGAACTTTGTATAGCAATTGATTGTACTTTGATTAGATTCTTTTTGGTTGGATTTGGGATTCATGTTAACTATTTCTATGAATTAACTTGGATTTGTGTGTGTTGTGAGAGAGAGAGAGTACTTTCTATGTGTCTGGTTAAAGGTACATCTATGTGATTGCAGTGAAAAAATCAATGAGAACTTTGTAAAGCAGGTGGTTGTGCTTCCATTATATATTGTCTGGCTAATCACAGGTATTATCCATTTCCACTAAGGTGGCAAGAGGGCAGGCTTCCATTCCGGTTGGGTCAGTTATTGAGAAGTGGTGTGGATACAGGTAGAAGGTTGGGATTAGCCTTTCCTGATCTCAAAAGAATATACACTGTCTAGCTAGATGCTAGAGTTCATGTCAGATATTTCGATGAGCTAATGTAGGATCTATGCATGCAGGGGAGAAGGATGAAATTTCCGCAGTTTAACGTTTTCGGAAGAGCTTGCTAAAACCATTTCGTTCCTTGTGGTGAATTTTGCCCAGTGCGGAGTACCTGCATTGGTGATCTGTGTGTTAAATGGTTGAAGGATTTGCATGCAGCTGCCATTCAGATATTTTATCAGTAATCCCAAATTGTAAATTAACTTTGTCTTGAGATGTGGTACATGGAAGCCGTGATAAATTTTCTGGACATACTGCTGTTGTGAGTTGTATTTTATATGCGGCCAACCAATTGTCCTTTTCCCAACCAGTTGGCAATGCTGTTTCTTCTTTGTATGTGTGTATTTACAGGAATTCAATGAGTTATGAGTCTCGTGAATGTTTGCATTGTTCTAATTGACCATTAAGAGCCTCTTATTCCTTGCCCATATTAACATCTTAATTAGAAGCTCCGTAGATTTTTGTAACGAAATATTTCTGATTGAGCATTAAAATTTCGCTCATTATGTATGTATGATCATCAGGAGCATCAGAGGACACCAAGTCTTCTGATGTCACCTATTTTTACATTCTTCAGGCTGTTCCTGACGGTTGATCATTAATATATCAATACAGATATCGTACGCTTGCATGCGTTGCATGCATGCATGTTAAATTCATAAATCAATAAAACTAACAAATAAACATAAATATATATAAATATTCATACATGAAGCCCGGCTAAGTTCCGTATGTTTTATTTTCCCATGCAACTCGATCTTTAAATCAGAATTTGCATGCATAAATATTTGTTTATCATATTTCTAGTATTCACCGCAATGACCATGATATATGAATAGAATAACTCGGAATCCGTAAGCTCTTACCTTGTCGGAGTGATGCATGCAATATCTTTGTGCGGATCCAAGATCTGCCATTCACTTTTTATCCGTGCGAGTCATATGTTTACACCATCACGTATGACATCACCGCTGAAAGGCGAGAAGACGGCAAGAATCGTTTGCATATGGGATCAGCGTCCAAAAGTAACGGACGAAAGGTCCCTTGCTGATTTGATAGCGGGAGAACGATTGATGGCATCAGTTAATGCGAAAAGCGTCAACGTCCATATCGTTCAGGCCCACCGATCCAGTGGTCTCCTTCCATTCAGGCCCACACTTGCCCATGCCCTTCTCACAGGATCGCCGATTAACTCCATAATGCCGTTATAGGAACGCGGTTGCTTAGTACTATGAAGAAACTAACGGTCATCATTACCTGTCTTACTTTAATAATACAAGTCAGCATATATTACCGTCTTATTTCGAAAATAAAAATCATGAAAATGATTTGACTTTCGCCTTTTCTTTTGCCTCTCTTTTTTGATGGAACGAGTGGAAGTTGTCTCCTGAAACGGCTGTTATCTATGACGTTATGAAAGTGATGATGCTATTCTAACCCTGCCTTTCTCTCCGGTCAAACGAAATCTCGATGGAATCTCAAATCTCATCATGGAGTGGCGCGCAAGATCTCAGGTAGGCGGCTGTCGTTCGCTTTGTTGGCTTCCCTGGGTCGTCAGGGGCCAGTCCTCAAAGAGAACGAAGGGATCATGCTTCCTTTTTTTTTTTTTTTTTTTGAGGGGAACAAACAGATAATGTTTTATATTGAGAGTTTAGGATTGCGGTGAAATGTATTAACCAACATTTCTCTCATCAAACTTTGACGGACTTTCTTTATTCTTTAGTCATTCATCATTGGATGGATGCATTTAAAAGAGCGCCCTTTTTTTTTTTTTTTTTGTACAACGGTGACTCACGCGCAACGGATGTGAGTGCAGCCCATAAAGTCAAAAAGAACATGAGCAAGCGGGGTGCTTCGAGTCTCCTTCCATGAGACCAAAATATGCAACCTAGGACTCTTCGAACCTAGACCCTCGGGAGTACACATTATCAGTAGTGTTATTTACTATTTTTATAGCATGGTAACTTATAATACTATTAGTAATATTATTTACTACTTTCTAAATAAGATTGTGTATTTTATTATTAATTAGTTACACAATATTTCAATCATATATAATTATATTTTCAATGATGAATAAGTATAATTCATATCACCATTAGTTACTATTTATTAAATAGTATTAGCATATTGATTACATTAATTTGTAGCTACTATTTATTAGGATTAAATAAAATACTTTTATCCTTCAATATTTATAATATATATTAGATACCATCTTACCCCTCCTTTACTTATTTTGGATGAAAATCACTTTAGGGATTAAAAGTAGTTTTTATCTTTTATTTACACAATCAAACATCCAAATGTAAATCAAAAATAATTTATAGAAAAGCGACTTTCATTTATTTTTTTCGAAACAAATAGGCCTTGAGTGTATCTTGTCCACGGAGTCAAACTACCATCGAAGCATTCTAATGGCTATTGTTGAAAGTTTGATAATAAAACAAATATGATCCAAAAGCATTACAATAATTATGAAGGTGAAGCAACATGGATCATCCCCCCAAACATGTTACATTTATATGGGAGTCTTTTGGTCAAATCTTTTAAACTAATTGAATAAAATTAATTTTGGCTGAATTCTCTACTGCCGATTTGTACATCGGAATACGTTTGAGCGTAAAGCTCATAATGTCTCATAGCCACTATTAGCTATAGAAGTCATGATCATGGCTAAATGGGTCTCTTGGCATTTTGAAAAAAAATAATAATTTGATCAACTTTCATTAATGATTTAAAGCTCAAATGCCAAAGAACTATGGCTAAAGACATATATTTTCTTTTTCCTATTAGAGGTCCTGGAAAATAAATTACAAAAATAGCAGCCAGCCGCCTCTTAAATACCCCTAATCCCATGAACTCTATGAATGAGATTTGAATTCAGCTTCTTTGTATAACCATTTTTTAATTAGCAAAGAATTAGGGAAAAAAATCTTTGACTAGTTTGATAAGGGGAACATATATATCTCATTATTAGATATAGTTAATAATGTACCATACCTTAATGAATTTTACTTAATGAAAACAAAACTGGGCTGGCCGGGTCAGGGCCTAGTATTTCCTGGTCACCGTTTGCAGCACGCCTTACATCGTGAGTCATGTTCTTAAAAAAAGATTTTTTTTTTTCCCTTAAAGCTGTGCCCAAATCATCATCAAATCGTTGAAAAGGGAGGGAGAAAGTGCCGTAAAGGTATGCAGAACCTAATTAAGTAAAAACCTCTGTCTCTAAATATAAAAATATGCTATTATTTCCACTGCCCTCGGTCAGCCCCCCTCCCGTAGATTCGATGCTGCCGGGCCCCCCACGTAATCCAGTCCCCTTCCCGCATCCTTAATTGATATTTCGAGGACTCGAGGAGCCTCTACATGCCCCGATCCCCATGCCGTAAAATTTCCTTCTTTCCTTATTCTACTCCATCTCGGTATCCCACTCTCGCTGCGTACTACTTAGTCCGCTATTCTGGCACCTATCCTCGGATATTCCCCTTGTTCCTCGCTATCCCCGTCCTATTTAAGCAACGCGGGAGGAGCGTGTTTTCCGAGTGCGGAACTCTCGAGACAGGGGAGAAACAGGGGAGGAGCAAAGGAGTAAGGGGGGGAAGACAGGAAAGATCAGGGATGGGTCGGCGGTGGGCTTCTCGCCGGCTTTGTCTCGCTCAGGCTCTGGTGGTGGTGGTGGTGCTCGCGGGGCGGTGCGATGGAGGAGTCACCAGCTCCTTTGTGAGGAAGACTGGGAAGACTGTCGATATGCCGCTCGATAGCGATGTCTTCCGTGTCCCCCGTGGGGATAATGCTCCCCAGCAGGTGTTGAAATAGATCCGATCAGCTTAAACTTTGTTCCTTTGACCTGTTTGGTTTCTGTGCTTGTTTTTCCGGCTATCCAAGTGTTTCTCCCCCCTATCCATTCGTACCTTTTTTTTTTTTTGGTGTGTCATAATCCGATCACCTTGAAGTTTCCTCATCTAATTTCCTCTGCAATCTCTAGTTTTTATTTCTTCGATATATGATTATGGGATTTCCGTGACTTTCTTTTTAAAACTTTTCCACTTCCTTCCTTTCTTCGATATATATATATATATATATATATATATATATACACCCTTTGTTTGTTTGTTTTTTTTTTCCTGTTTCGTTCCTTAATTCTAGTTTCTACCTCCTTTCCCTTTGTATGTTTCTTACATGGTGTTTGGTCGTCAATGTTTTTAGTGCATGCACTTTGATGCTGAGGTTTTTATTTCCGATCAATCATGTCATCGTCGCTGGTACTGCCTTGTTTCTGTGGTTTTCAAAAATATTCTTTTGGGGTTTATTATCTCGCAGGTTCATATAACCCAAGGCGACCGTGATGGTACGGCGGTTACTGTGTCATGGGTCACTCGCGACGAACCTGGCTCCAGCACCGTGCTTTATGGGACTACTAAGAACAAGATCGAATTCTTCGCTGAGGGCAAGTATACTCGATATAAGTTCTATAACTACACTTCTGGCTACATCCATCACTGCACTCTCAGGAATTTGAAGGTGATTTGGCAACCTCTTAACCACTTGCATGTCTTCTTCTATTATGACTTAATTGTCGCTGCCGAATTCTTCCATCTGTAACATTAGACGTAATATCTCATATGCTCGAACACAAGTATAGATTTAGAGGAGTTAGGAAGTCAGAGTAATGCAAGTTGCTGTTGTTGTCTCTTTGCAGCATGACACAAACTACCACTACGCTCTTGGGATCGGGCATACATTGCGGCAGTTCTGGTTCAGAACCCCACCAAAAGTTGGTCCTGATGTACCATATACATTTGGCCTTATAGGTATTTCTAGTTGTCCTCTCTCTCTCTCTCTCTCTCTCTCTCTCTCTCTCTTTTCCTCTCTAATTAGACAGACTTCTTATGATGCCATATATTTAGACTCATTGGATTCAGCAGGCAGCAATAGAGACATTCTAATCAACAAGTTTATGTTGGTTAATGCTTGACATCATATTCCATTCTCCGAACACATCTAGCTTTTGCTTCTTTTTTCGTTCTGCATGATCACCCGCATATTCCTTATACATAGATGCAAAAATGGTTTATCTGTACCTGTTCAAAGATTGTAAGATTTTCAGGCTATCAATGTACCCGTGCTATTTCTACTGATCGTTCACATGTTATCACATGATTTTCATCTTTTTGTATCGCGTACAGGGGATCTTGGACAGACTTTTGACTCAAATAGGACACTTTCTCACTATGAATCAAATCCAAAGGCACAGGCAGTGCTATATGTTGGAGATCTTTCTTATGCAGATAACCATCCAAATCACGACAATGTCAGGTGGGACACATGGGGCAGGTTTGTTGAGAGAAGCGTCGCATATCAGCCATGGATTTGGGCTGCAGGAAATCACGAGATTGACTTTGCCCCTGAAATTGTGAGTAGAAAGCATATTGCATCTATATATATCTTTGATCATTAATTAGAGTTAAATATAACATGTATTTCATGATATATTCATTTATGCTGTAAAGTTAATGTATTACTCATATTATAACATTAGTATCTGCCAGTGCAATAAAGCATTGACAGAGGGCCATGCCAAATGGGTGGTATCTACTACCAGCAGTTGGCTGGCATTTGTAGTTTGGGTCACTCGCAGGAGATAAAGGACATGGTGCTTAAAAAAAAAAAAAAGCATTGATGTAAACATTGAGCCAACTCTCAGGAAGCATACCTCAAGAGTTGAGCATATCTTACGGTCATGTAGTTTTGCATCCATAACCAACTGCGAGAGGGAGAACGCTTGCATGGTACAATCATGTGTGGCAAAGATCACAGGATACCACATTTAGCAGTGCGCTTGAGTTTCTGCTGAAGGGTTAAGAAAAAGCAAGGAGAGATTTAGAAAGAGTTGATCGAAACTTGTGAAATCCAGATAGATGGGATGAGGCTGGCTGGTTAGGTTACACACACATTGATTAGTAATTTGTTTGGGTCAATTGGTCAGAGATCACCAGATTTTAGCAAGCTGTATGGTAGATTATACTGTTCATAAGATTTTGAGACTCATTTTTGTTACTTACCTTTCATGTTCTAGGAAAGATAAGATTTTATCTTATGGATTTTAAATGCAAAATCTGAACTGATTTTATATTTAGAGTTAAAATTGGACAAGTTGGGGCATTTATAAAGTTGTGAGATTCGAAAGAGTTGAAATGTTAATACATTCCTTGCAGGGTGAAAATGAGCCATTTAAACCTTACAGGCACAGGTATCATGTTCCTTATAAGGCTTCTGGTAGCACATCTCCATTCTGGTACTCCATCAAACGGGCCTCAGCATACATTATTGTGCTGTCGTCATATTCTGCGTATGGTAAGTATACATGATGCATCCTTCCGATCTTCTTTTTTTTGTAAATTCATGTTTAGAATTTTTGAAACATGATGCATCTTGTTGATATTCATATATGATGCATCATATTTGAAATGTCTTTTTGCTGAACAGTTTATATAAATTTTCCAGAACAATTTTAACCTGATGAAAGAATTTTAGTATTCTTGCATGCATTTTATTCATCAACTTTGTTTTGGCGGACCCGAAGCATCGAGAACCAGAGGAGTCTGAAGTTTTTGATCAAGTCGTTCCTTACCGTCTCCTATTCTGTCCGTTTGCATTCCAAAGCTTACCTCTTGCCTCTACGGCTCTACCTGTGGAATTTATGCACCTTTCTCAACTATTACATCCATAGAGTACAACACACCTATGCTTTGCATTTATTTTCCATTCAAACCTGGATAAATGAAAGCTGTAGCTTCCTGAAGTCCATAGCTTGCCAAACAGTTCAGGTCTATTGCCAAGCCATTTCGCCTACTACAGTTGTTTGATGCTATATTTTTGTACTGTTCAGGTAAATACACTCCTCAATACAAATGGCTTGAACAAGAGCTACCTAAAGTGAATAGAAGAGAGACACCATGGTTGATTGTTCTTGTGCATTCACCATGGTATAATAGCTACAACTATCATTATATGGAAGGAGAAACCATGAGAGTAATGTTTGAACCATGGCTTGTACAATACAAAGTTGATGTTGTCTTTTCTGGCCATGTCCATGCCTATGAGCGCAGTGTAAGTGCCTACCCTTCCACCTAGTCGTCATCTACCATGGAAAGTTGGTTTTTGTTGCTCTCATTTTACCTCCTCCATCCCAGATTATGAACAAGCTACGTGATTTGATGGTTCTTTTTCTCTTTTTTTTTTTTCCTTTTGCAGTATAGGATATCAAATGTTGCATACAATATCGTGAACAGGAAATGCACGCCAGTTCCTGACCAATCAGCTCCTGTATATATAACCATTGGTGACAGCGGGAATGTTGAAGGGCTTGCTAATAAGTAAGATTACTACAAGATCCATAATTATAATTTCCATTCCCTCAATATTTGCTTAACATTTTACAGATGCAATCAGAAGTAATGATTCTTCATTCATTCATCTACAATGCAGCATGACGGAGCCACAGCCTAGCTATTCAGCTTACAGGGAAGCCAGCTTCGGTCATGCTATCTTTGACATTAAGAATCGGACCCATGCTCATTATGCCTGGCACCGCAACCAGGATGGAAATGCAGTTGCTGCTGATTCCATGTGGTTTTACAACAGATACTGGCACCCGATCGATGATTCTGCTACATCTGCTGCATGAACTTGGGCCACTAGTTCTCAATCTTTGGAAATAAACACGTCTCTCTCTCTCTCTCTCTCTCTCTCTCTCTGGTATTTTTTCCGGTTTTTGCCGTCGAATAATAATTGCTGTGACCGAATACTCTTGCCATTTAAATTGAATTAAGATGTTTGTTACTTTGTCAAGAGCCATAGTTCAGTGACCACAAAGTTCATATCGAGGTGGGCTCTGAATTGTACAAAACATTGCTTTGGATGACTGGCTTCATTTCAAGGAAAAGATTTATATCACAAAGATCCATCTAGGCCAGTTATGATAACTTGCAATACTGCTTCGCATCAATTGGATTTCAATTAAGGAATTTGCTGAAGTGTTAACCTAGTTTGCGATGAAGTTAGGTATAACATGAAAAAGGTTGGAATTCAGTTTGATAATTTATTGGATGAACAAAATGCAAAATGGATGGATGGATGGATGGATTAATAAAGAGAGAAAATAACCATTTTATCAGGTAAGTCCTCGGCATGCTCCCCCCTTTATCCCCTCCTCACCGACAAATGTCTTTATCTAAAACTTTACACAAGCAACTATATAAATCCATCAAAAAATTCCTCATCATATCTCAAGCGAAATTCTTTTTTTTTTTAAAAAAAATTGCTCTTCGTCAAAAGGTCAAGCAAATCCTAACAAAGCAAATCGGTAAACTCAGCAATTCTTAATCCCTAATCCGAACAGAAATGGACCCAAGCAATCAAGTCTATGTTATTATGATAAGGTATGTTATGAAAGATTCAATTAGAGTAGCCCCTACACAAAAATTCCATATTCGATTCTTGTACCATTTAATTCTAAGGATAGGTTATTGGATCTTTTTGAGACTTGAAAGTTTCCGTCCGTGGAATTTTGATAAGTAGATGATGCGGGGTAGAGGGAGAAGGAGGAGAGGAAAAAAAAAAATTAGAGGAAGAAAGAGAAGAAGGAGGAGAAGGCGAAAAAGGCAACTCAATATTTTTGAAGCTTAATAATACAAATTTATGTTTTCAATTATATAGTAGTGAGTATAGCTTGATCCAAAATTTTAATAAAAGTCTAGATTGAAATAAATACTTAAGTCCTTAACGAATTCCAATTTTAGCATCCAAGTATGTGTGTGTGTATATATATATATAATTTTAAATAAAAAAATATTTTTTTTACTTTTATGCGTTCGTCTAACATAAATATGTCTAGAATTTTTATACGACGGTCCTCTATCACGAGAAAAGAAGAAAATGGGCAAAAAAAGACTTGAGGGATTGATTTGTCTGTTGCAGGACAAAGGGAGAAACATTTTCTTTTTTCTTTTTTTGTTTGAGAAGAAACGTCGAAGAGAAAGATGTATTGACCAGCAAAATAAGCTCGGTTTTAGAAATTAAGCATCCATGAACGTGACGAAGGCAAATGATGACAGCTTTTGTGGAAAGCTGAAAATAGCTTTTGGGGGGAAGCTCCAATTTGGAGCTTTCCGAAATGCTGTTTTCAGCTTTTTTGGAAAGCTGTATTTTTGATCAAAATATCCCCATTTAAAAAAAAATTCCTCACAAAAACCTTTCTCTCACCGTCTCTTCCTCTCCCACCCAACCCCACTCCCTCTCCCCCGCCGCCGCACCCTCTCCCTCTGCCCTGCCGTCGCACCCTCTCCCTCTCCCCCGCCCCCACGGCGAGGAGGTGTCGAAGAAGAGGAAGACGGGTGGTCTTCCCCTTTCCGCGGCCGCCGTCGGCCACGATGTCCCCATCATGGAAAGGGGCGGTGCTGAAGAAGAAGGAGGTCCCACGGTGAGGAGGGGCCGAAGAACAGGAAGAAGAAGGGGGCGCCCTCCCCCTTCCTGCGGCCACCGGCGGTCCCGACCCGCCCCCTCCCGCGTCCGCTACGGCCCGGCCCCTTTTCGGCGTTGTCGGCCTTGCGGGAGGAGAGCACTTTCCAGGGGGCCAGCCGCGGCCGCCAAGACTGCTGCGGGCGCCGCCGGCCAAGGCCCGGCTCCCTTCCGC
>JAOXJJ010001052.1:106859-127082 GCA_025769935.1 Phoenix roebelenii | reverse complement strand
CTAATAATTATATTACTATTATGCTATGCTATGCAATGTCATATTACTATATTATAATAATATTATTTTATATTACAATAATATTATACTATATCATATATTATGTATTAATATATGTTATGTTTTATTATGCTCTGTTGTATAATACTATGCAATGTTCTTTATAGTAATTTTATTATACAAAAATAATTTCTTAGTTTATTTACCAAATATATATTAAAGTACTATAATATTTTAAAAATATAATTATGAAATAATAAATAACTTTTTATAAAAGCTCTACTTCCGACGACTTTACTGCTAATAGCTTTTCCAAACAGGGCCTGAACCCTCAATCGAGCTGCCGTTCCCAGGTTCCATGCGGCAGACCAAAGTTTGGAGTACGGTTATTGGGTGAGCTTCGGGTAAGGCCCGAGTGCGACTCCGTCATTTCGTAGAGCACCACATCTGTGCGCAGAGTGGGACAGGAAGGTTCAGGAGGTGGAGAGGGTGAAGTCGGCCATGGATCCGGAGTTCTGGAGCTGCCCTCTCCTTTTTCGGCCGTCTATCGCCCACCACGTCGCCGACTACGCGGGGATCCGCCGCCTCTTCCTTCATCGCAAGGCCCAGTTCTTGCCGCTGATCGATCGCCGCAAGGTGCCCTTTTTATTTGATCCATTAGTTGTCGTTTGTAGCCTGAATGGATCTTTAGCGGATTCTTGTCAAGGAAGTGGTGAAAATTTTGAAATCTTTGCATCAAATTGAGTTGAACGAATGAATATGCAATTGCAGAGGGTATGTGGCGGATCGGAATTCCATTCGCAGACCGAGGAATCGGGAGAGTTCCGCTAACCACGGCCTGCCGAGTACGCACGGGCACAAGATAATTTTCTAACTTGTTGCGTTTATCGGCCTGAATTGGAGAATTGGAGTCACCGACGTTGGATTGGAGGTATAGAAGGTCCCTTGATTTAGAACTGTTCCAGAGAACTGTTAATTAATGGTTTGCTTGGTTGAAGAAGTTACTTATATGGGAGAGAAGAGACAGCTAAAAAAATTACAATATCAGGGGATGTATAACTCAGTAGGGTACAATTTTGTGAGATCTTCAGTATAGATTTTGCATTCTCTAAAGTTTTGACTCATGGTTACCAGTTTGTCTGTTGTGCAATTTTTTGTCAAGTTGATTTCTTTTTGCACAAGAAATGTGCAAAGTTTTATTTTTGCGAGAGAGGCATTGCAAATCTTATTTGTATTATTAGCTACGTACACGAAGTAAAGTTTCTTGGCATTTCTTTGTTTCTTAAATTCCTCAACTCATTCATAACCTTACAGCCATTTGATATGACTGACAGATATATAATTTCATTTCATCAAAGAATTGATTGGTTATCTCTGCCTGGTTGCACGTGAAATTTGTATTCCTTAAAAAAATAGAATTATTCTAAAAAGCAGAAAATTATACTTAGAATGTGCGCATAAAGATATGACAAATGCCTATATTCATGATTCAGGCATGCATAAAAGAATTTATGTGCATTATCCAAGTAATATTATTTTCTTCGAACTATTTTTGGAAAAAGAAGTGTGTCAACATTAAATATGGGGATGTCCGTCAAAATCCGGGTAAAATGTATGCATACAAACTTTAGCTTCTTATTGCAGAAATTTCTACTACGGAGACTTTATTTTTGTTTCTCTTTTTAATTTCTTACCTCATGCACTTGTATTTTTGCTTTTTAATGAATTCTGCTTCCACAAAAATCCGATATTTAAGGTATTATTGATGTATCACTGGGTGC
The DNA here is from genome assembly GCA_025769935.1 of Phoenix roebelenii. NCBI lineage: Eukaryota > Viridiplantae > Streptophyta > Magnoliopsida > Arecales > Arecaceae > Phoenix > Phoenix roebelenii. The sequence continues at coordinate 125,301 of JAOXJJ010001052.1, read as the reverse complement.
TGGGCATCGTCTCCAGGCCTGCAGCCTATTCTGTTTGTGGCATATAGATGGAGTTCTAGCAGGGTATGTGCTGCATGCTTACATCCTTTCTTGTATTCACTTGTGGTAATTTATTTTTCTAAAAGAAAGTTTGCTCTATAGAATTATATAGTTTTATATTTTGCTTTAACTAATGTGTATTATCTTTTGTGTGATATGATTTAAATTTTGCTTCCTAATTTATTATGTAAACATTTTGACAGTATCAGTTCTTGTTCCTGAAGGACTTTAGAGGTTCCAACCAAGCTTTTAGTTGCCGTGCAAGTTTTAGCTCAAGTATAGGTGATGCTGATTGTCAAGTTCGATTTGTTGAACCTGCATATTTATTTGTTCAAATGGACTGCATCTTTGACAACTGCAAGGCTTCAGGTGATTTTTTAGTACATAAAAAAGTGTCTGCCATGCTTTCCTTTTCTACTATTCCAAGGAAAGATTTCTAATATTATTTTGAATTAGAAGCTGATATTGAATGTTGTTTTTGTCTGTTACAATCTTAAAAGGCATATGAGTTCCGATCTTGCATATGTTGCATCAAATGGAAGCTTAGCATTTGTTGTGGGTCTGACCTACCTTCTGTTCTTCAGCAATTGAGAGGACATTCAATAGCCATTACAGGTTAGACTGAGTGTCAGTAATGTCAAGCTCTTTATTTATTATTTCTTGAAGATTTTATTGCTGAATAAAAGCTATCATAAGATTTTCATATTTCTTCTTTGTTTCATATTGCATTGTCACATATGTTTCAGCATATCATAACTTCATAGTAAATTATGGCTAGAATGGTGCTAGAAATTATGTGGAAAAAATGGGCATGTCAGGCATCAAATAGGAGATATAGGAAGAAGCAGAAAAACTCTTGAAAGTGAAAAGAAGAAGCATCAATGTGTCCATTACAAGTACTTGGTATTTTCAATGCATTACGATATAACTAGTGCATATATTGGTTAATTAGTTGGGTATCTCTTTTTCTAGTGCCGTTGTCTACTAAATTTAAAACCCACCATGATTGAACTTTCTTGAACCTTACATATGAAGGGGACCTATTCCACCTAATGCTCTGTTCATCGTCAATCTTCTTATTCTTGAAGTTTTCACGCATCCTTACTTGATGTAAAAGCATAGGACTCTCTCTATTTTGCATAACGTTTATTGTAGATTTAGTATAAAACTATTTATGTGTGTCAACCAAGCTTTGCTGTACTGGTCAGTGCCATACCATATTGGGCATACCGATATGGTGCACAGTATGCCTCGCCATCTTGTACTGTACCGCATACCGACACTATAATAGGATGGTACTGGTATGGGGTCCGGTACCGAGAACGCGAACTTTAGTGTCAACAATTGTTTATCTAGTTAATGAATCAACTATAAGGCATTTAAGAATACCTCAAATCTTGTTGATGTTGGCTAGGTCTTGGCCATGTCATTGGAACAATTAAATATGATGATGGAGTTCTACCATCAAATTAGTTAAGGAGGTGTCATTAGAGAGAGGGCATCCTCCACATTCTAAGGTTGGAGTCAAGATGAGCAAGAGGACATTGAAAAGTAAATCGAAGAGACATTGCTTGTGTGTATTCTGTTTAATAATTTTTTGGAAGCAACACAAATGACTATTATATGTTGACATCAGTGATGTTAAGCAGCACACCAATCATTCATCCTCACATTTCTCTTTATAAAAGTGTTATCGCAAGATTTGTTTAACCCATATAACATTCCTAGAGCTTTGTGTATTTTTATTTCTTGAAGCTGTTTTGCACTCCATCTTCAAAATATGTACATACACTTTGCATGAGAGCTAGTTTTGAAATCATTCTTTTGCAAGCAACACAAAATGACTATTACATCTTTACCTCAGTGATGTAACCAGAATACGAATTGTTCATCTTCACATCTCTCTTTGCATAAGCGTTATCATAAGATTTGTCTAACCCATGTAACATCTGATAGTGCTTTATGTAATTTCATTTCTTGAAGCATGTTTGCACCTCCATCTTAAAAATATGTCCATCCACTTGGCATAATAGTTAAATTTCACTTGCACTGTATGTATACTTATTTGTTTTAGCAGTTGTATTTCTATAGTTTAACTAATTGGCAAATGTTCGATTGAATTTGTGATATTGGTCAAATGAAATTTTATGGTGATTTCACATCTTGTTGCACCCATACTTGTTTCCTTTATTCCAAATTTGCTAAATGGATTACAGCTTTTGATTTTTCATCTAACAATCATTACATTGCTTCATCCTCGATGGATAAGGCTGTGAGAGTCTAGAAAATATCTAAACATGGTTCACCGTATCAGCCCAAACTAGGCGGTACGGGGTGTACCGTACCGGTTTGATACTGGTACCCGGTATGAGTGGCATACTGAAACTTGGCATGTTGAAAAAATTTCGTTCTGTACCATACCGACACTGTGCTAGCGTGGCACCAGTACGGGATCCGGTACCGAGACGGCGAACCTTGTATCTAAAGGTTGTTTCATTCAAATAATGTATGGAGTTTCTTCCTAATTATCTATTCATTTCCACCCAATGTGTAAAAAAGATTCATATCATTATACTTTTCTTATTTTTCTATAGAAACTATCATGATATTTGTGAAAACTGGTTTGTTGGTTCACCATTTGCTTGTTTGCGTGTTCGGGGGGATCATGTTTGTAATAAAATTAATGCCACCTAATTTTCCAGCTCTATTTTGTGATTTTAATTCCAAAAGCACTTTTGCTTCATAGGCTAGGTGCTTGTTTACTAATTACTCGGGCGAATGTTGCTTTTTGGATAATCCAAACTCTGGAAGTTGGGATATATAGCATAACTACAACATTTGGATTTTTCAAGGCCATCTGTGTCATATAAATCATAACCACATTTTAAGTGTTTTTAAATACATTACTTTTAGTAATTCAGCTGTTATGTTTCCTTTGAGATTTTCTTGTTAAATTATAGGACTGCTTCCTATAAAATTAACATTCTGCATTTAGAACAATAACAAGAATCTTACAGGTGTCAATGCCTATCTTGGCCCTGATACAGATCTAAACTGGCACCTCAAGAGGGTAAAATAATCTAACGTATTGTACAAGCTTTGTCAATTTGATCTTGACCTCTGGATTATCACAAGACCCCCATATTGTCCTAGCAGATCAGAAGTTCTTCATGTTCATCCATTCTGGTTTTGTTTTGTCAAAGCTGGCAATGGCATCACTGTCAGCACTAAGATAATGTTAAATTTCTCAAGAGTAAACCAATTTAGAGTGCTACAAGTTAGAGAATTTAGAAAAGTCCTCTGGGGTTGCTTCTTTTAGTATCAACTTGAAAACCATGTGCAAGAGAGTTTTTTATTTTAAATTGTAAGCTGCTTCTTTATATGTGCTGATTGGCTGCATCAAGCCCAAATCCAACGGTAGGTATGTGCTGGCTTCTACACACTATTAAGATACTTGATTTCAGTGATTAAATTGGGCGTGGCTAACATGGATCAAATTATCACATGATGGTGGCATTGCAGGTCTGACAGCTAAGACTAGCATGGCATCTGTGTTGCCATGCTTGTGTTGGTGCATGCTAGCATGACTGTGTGCTGAGCATTGGCATGCAGTTGTTTCCATGCCAGTGCTACATTGTCAGTAAGGCATTTGCACAATACATACCATGTTGTGTCTTGCACTCTGACTAGAACTTCAATTAATAATATTAATACCAAGAATTTGAAAATCTTCAAAAATTTGAAAAAGAACATTTCACAGATTCACATCATTAGTTTCACCTGAAATCTCCACACAGGCTTTTAATACCGAACACGTAACTTTTACTACTTACTCCTCTCTGCTGGATCTCCTAGGTTAACTTTGTAAAATCTTCACACAGGTTTGCCTTGGAAAATTGCAATAATTATCAAAGGTCTCATACTAAGTAACCTCTCGATACTTATGTAAAATTTCATGCTTTCATGCCTGCATAAAGGTGAATATTGCCTTTAGCATCTGATGCAAGGATGTAGTTGTATGATTACATGATAATATATTTTGATGTAATGCAAGTTCTGACTTTGTGATGGTGAAGGTTTAGGATACATCTTTTCTTTATGATTAGGCATAGCAAAAGAATGTTTTCTTCAGCATTGTTGCTGTCACTGACTACAAAGTGCAATTGCCTGCCTGCCGATTATGCACAGGTCAATAAACAGAAGGTTATTTTCCTTGGAGCATACATTAGATGGTAGCCTGCGATGCTCAAGATGCATCGGCCAGAACCTCATTGTTTAGAGGCTTGTTCATAAACTTGTACTCGCACATTGGAAAAGCCTTTAACTTCTTGCATAATAGGCTTTGATCTTCTCGACCCGATGCTTTCTCATTCTTGGGCTTGCAAACAATGCGCCAAACTACAATACAAATCTTGGGAGGTGCAATGCTAGTTCTTTTAGAACTGCATTTTGGTCTCTTAATCCTTCAAGTACCAATCTGATATGAATAGGGAAGCAGTAGTATAGATTTGACAGTTGAGAAACAACAGCATAAGCAAGCTTATATTTAGCAAATGAAGTTTATCCTTCCATCAATAAATCTGTAGTGACTATTTTGCAGCAAAAGTGGAGAGAAGCATCTGATAGTGTCAACCAAAAGAGAGAATTTTAGAAGTATTTTTAACTGATAAAATTGCACTTTTTTTTAACATACGATCTTGTGAAGTCAGTTGAGATTTCTATTTTGATGAATCTGCAATTATGCAATGTAGAAAGCCTTTTTGTCAAGCAAAAGCAAGGATTTCGTGTTTTTTATCTCCTTTCCTTAAGGCCATACCTAGGGTAGTTGAAAAGACTTCACAAACACTTTTGCACTAAAGATGCAGACGTTTGTGGCCTCTTTCTACTGAGACTATTTAATGACCATGAAACATGTTGTTGTTTTCATTTATGTATTTCATGTTTGCAATTGTTTGGTGGATGATCTTTGTCTGGCTCTTTAACTCCAAATTTTGCTTTGTAATCCTTCTGTCTTCTTCCCTCATGTTTAAGATAATTCATGCCACTACAAGAAATTGCATTGCATTTTTTTCAAAATGTTTATTGTCTAAAAAAATGGGAAATCAATTATTATTTTGTCCAGAAAGTGGAAATTTTATTACTGTCTTTTCTAACTAAGTTTTGCAGATACTGTTTTATTTATAATCTGCTTGATGCTGGTTGCCGGTGAATAACGACATTCTTTCAGTTGGAAATGCAAACAAAGAAATCAATGTAAGGATTTTATCCCCTTTCCATGCCATGTTTTACAGAATTTTATATTTCGCAAGGTTGTGCTGCTAAGATAGGATGCTTTGTCCCACAAAAGGGTTTGAAAGCAAGAAATTCTAGAGGTTTTGTTTCTTAAGAATTCCATATTAGTTTGTCTTCTCTCTTTTATTTCTTTTAACATAATTTATTCATTTTTTTTGCCTCTTTCTCTCTATGTTTTAAATTATGATTCAGGTTATCAATTCTGGTACTGGTTGGGTTATTAATAAACTTCTCCTTGAGAATGAGATAACAGCTCTGAATAATTATCGCACTGGTCAGCTTATGTTTGCTGGTGATGGTCAGTTATGGTGTTGTGATAATTGAACCACATCCATTAGTTCAGTGAATTAATAGATTATATCCAGAATATTGTGACTTGAGTGAACCTCACAGGGTTGAGCAAGTCTCCAACCTGTGCAATATCATATCTTTTTTCTTGTGGCATGAGGTCCTGTACTTCTTATATGTGCTCAACATTGAAACATTTATTTGTTCAGGTTTTCTTTCATGTCATGCTTGGGAAATTCCACCAGTCTATATCTTAAGCTATTGAGCTCTCTTTCACCACTCATCAAATTGAGTATGCTGCAATGTGCAGTGTTGCTTTGGGGGTGCAAGGGCATTTGACTCTTCCATGCTCTCTCAAATTACTCCCTGGGTGAATAGCATTTGCATTTCTTTCTGCCCGCTGCCTTCTCCTGAAAAAGGGGACTTTGTAGCTACGTAGAGGCTCCAATGCCCTGCATTACCTTTGATACCTGAACTTTTATTTTTATAAGCACCAATTAAATATTCACTAGGTCTTAACCAAGGTATTAGGAGATGGAAGAAGAGGCATTAAGAAGGAGATAAAACAATGTCCTGGCAGAGTGCTTAGCAAAAATAAAAGGCTAGGATTTATAGGTACAGCTTTTACTTCATGGTTGGAAATATGAAGCTTCTGAGTTGCCTTATAAAGGTCCTCTTGGTTGGTCAGATGTTTGGAATAAAGCTTAACCCTCAGCTTTGCCAAAAAAACATATGAGGAAAACATTCCATTTGCAAAATGATATGTGACCTCTATTTTTGGCTATGGTGGGAGTATCACTTAATGAGAAACCCAATCTCCAGGTTTTCTTTGTTATTTTGGTAGAACTCATATCTGAGCTGGTTGCCTTGGTATCTTCATCCACCTTTGTTAAATGCAGTTGACTGGACCATTAAAACCCTCTGATCATGATTGGTACTCAGGCTGCAGTCTTGATTATGTTCCAGAGTGTAGTCCTTTTTGCTAGTGGAAGAGAGCTATTACAAGTGTTTTATGGCCCTGCTTGATATGAAACAACACTTCAAACATGTATCCATTGTATATGCTGTTCCAGACCAGCATTATAGTTTTTTTTTTATTGCAGTGAAATGATTTTTTATGACAAATGCACTTGTTTGATATCATAAATGTCATTAGTATGTCTTCTTCTCTGTTCATGTTCATTTTATTTAACTAACAGACTATGGACTAACTGATTTGCTGAACATGAGGTTTCTGGCAGTGAGGATTCAAACGTCTACTTCTATGATTTAACTTGGCCAAAGCACAACTGTGTAAATAAGATGCAGGTCTGCCCCTTGCAAGATTTTGCTGCACATATAAAACCCCAAACTTTATCTCTGCAATGCTGTTTTGTTTATTCATTTATTTATTTTTTCACATCAGGAGCATGATTCTTCGGTTATAAGAGTTGCCTGGAATCATGGGGGAGAACTTGGTGGCATCATCTCTTCAGATGGAATAGTGATTGTTTGGATGCGAGTAAAGACAGCTTGACTCTTCTGTGCATTGCCTTGTAATTTGTTGCCACCAAGACTCGGTCTGATGATCTAAAAGGCTTGAAAAGCATCGATCAATCTGTTGTAGGGCATGAAGCGTCGATTTGCCATGGAGAGACACTGATCCGCGCACAAAAGAAGAGCGAAGGAGGTCGTTGGAGCTGATCTGACCAAGAGGCCTTTGGTGCTTAAATCAGATAAGGCTTTAGAGAATAGTAGAAGAGAAAGAAAAATAGTGTAGGACAATTTTAGATGCATACTTGATATCCTGAGCCCTCATTTTATAAATGTGGAGTTCTTGTCTCATTGGGGTTGGACTCTTCAGTCCTGAATCACATAGAAAGCTATCTTTCGGCTTTTCTAATCTGGATCAGCGTAGGAATATGAATCTAACCGAAACTGGTCTCTTGCTATGCCATGTGTCAACTTATGATAGGTAGGCCTAATTTTAGCCACATCACATGCCCTCCACTTCCGAGCATGAGCCATTCTTCTTGCTCAGGCTAAGGAAGTAGATAAATGGGCTGATATTAGGTTAAGTATGATCTAGCTCATCCTGCTTACTTTTAGGTCATAGCTCATGTATTTAGCTCATGATGACTTTATGCTATAACCGTGAATTTTTGGTAGACTGTTTTGGATGGATTTATTTGGAATCCAAAGAGGTTGATAATTTGTATGATGAGACATGTGCCGTCTTGTCAGGTTGGGTCAGGAATGTGATCAATCTTGTACATCTTTGGTTGATTTGAGCCACTGAGATCTTCTTGTTTAAAGAGTCGTTTCTTGACTTGAGAGCCGTTGAGGTTGACTTCTTGACTTGAGAGCCGTTGAGGTCGGCTCTTTAAACTGAGAGCCACTAAGGTCGGCTCGTTGACTTTTGCCCTCCAGTCCGGCCTTTGGAGGCCTTTAGCTTATAGGACGGTTTTCCGATGTGGCCAAAATCAGTCATTCTTATCACAAATTGACATGTGGTATAGTAGGGATTAGTTTTAGTTGGATTCATATTTCTAGGTTGATCCAAATAAGGTAAGCCGAGCTTTTCAGATGATTCAGAACTTTGAAGAGTCAAACCGCAATGGGACAAAAACTCCACATATATAAAAAGGGGCTCAGGGTACCATATATGTATCTGAGATTATTCTATACTATTTTTTTCTCTCTTTTGTTGTTCTTCAAAGTCTTGTTTGACTCAAGTATTGGAGGCTCCCTATTCGGACCAACTGCAATGACCTCCTTTGCCTTTTTTTTTTTTCTTTTTGTATGCATAGATCAGCATCTCTCTATGGCAGATTGGCACTTCATGCCTATAGTAGATTGATCGATGCTTTTCCAACTTTTCAGATCATTAGACCAAGCTTTGGTTCCTTGATCAGCACAACCAAATCACAAGAACATAATAACCAGCATTCTTTTGCAAGGATGCATTAAGCATTGCAGATCCAGTCACTGAAATGGTGATGTCAGCCACCCATACTAGACTGCTGCTTTTACATGGCCACTGGATTTGATGCGAGTATACCATCCACTGCTGCACGAAAAATGGTGCCCATTGCATGCCAATGCTCGTCACGCTACCAAAATCAACAAATTCATACACAAAAATCTTTCCATACCTGCGTTTAGTAGATACGCCCACTCATGTGAACTCTGCAAACCAAAAACTTTCGTCATTTACCGCATTTCGAGACAACATTGGGTTGCATGTATCTCACCGTCTTGTAAACCTCCATGCAAGACCGCATGTTGACATTAATTTCTTTATAATAACATTTCATACCTTCACTTGTTAACAATTTTTAATTTGCGTGTTGGCTGTTTTTACTTCATGAAACTATGTAGTTTTAACCTACATCATGGGATGATGATGATTTTCTTTTCTTTTCTTTTTTTTGGATTGATTGATGGAACTAATCGGAATAATTATTTTAAAATATTAAACCATGAATGCATGGAGCTCCCGGACCAGCCCCGAAACAGAATAAATTCCGGGCGGACCGGCGCCGCCCTCCCTGGAGGCGAATCAGGATCCCGAGCACCACGTGGGCGATCAGCACTGGCCGGAGATCGACCCATCTCTGACTTGAAAGCACCAGACGTCCGACGACTTCTAAATCTCGTTTGTCTCCGCCCCTTTGTGGCCACCACTCCCTGATCTCCAAGCACTCCTCGGCCTTTCTTCATGGACCCCTCCTCATCCCTTCCCAAGCCACTCTTCTCTCTCCTTCTCCTCCTCCTCCTCTCTCCTCTCTCCTCCTCCTACTCCGATCTCTTCGAGTCCTGGTGCAAGGAGCACGGCAAGAGATACGCCTCCGAGGAGGTGAAGCTCGCCCGCTTCCGGGCTTTCGAGGACAACCGCGCTTTCGTCACCGAGCACAACGCCGCCGCCAATTCCTCCTACACCCTCGCCATCAATGCCTTCGCCGATCTCAACCATCACGAGTTCCGGGCCCTTCGCCTGGGGCTCAACCCCCGCCTCGCCGTGCCCTCGGTCAACCGGACGGCCTTTCGGGGATTTGTCGGTGATGTTCCTGACTCGATCGATTGGAGGAAGAAGGGGGCTGTCACCCATGTCAAGAATCAGGGCAGCTGCGGTATGATTGCCTTCCTTTTCTTTTATCCATTTTGTTCGTTAACAAAGCTCTTTTTTTGTTTTATTCCATTTTTTTTTTTAAAAAAATCCTTCTTCTTTTCATTATTCCTTGTTAGTTCTTGTATTGATGTTGAAATCAAAATACCTCCTACCCAATAAATTTAGAAAGAAAAGGCTTGGCTTCAAAATCACTGACATCAGGGGTGGATAATATCACTATGTTGTTGCTTAAAAGCATAAAACAAGGAACCCCAGTAATTGCACATACTCATTTTGGGCCCAAGTACAATCCAGTCTAGTGACAGAAATTCTCTCTTAATAGTAGTCTTCTGTATGGGGATGAATATGATGGGAGGAAGTGAGGAAGCTCTCTGATGCAGAAATTAAGAAGAAATCATTGGACAAAATACTCATGGTGTAGATAAAATTTCTATTTCCGAAGGATGAGTTCGCAACCCTCATGGATGTTTCGCGACATTGATCTTAGGTGTGTATGCTAGGTAGGATGGAAGAGAAGGCACATTGGACAAAATTTGGTAAAGGAGGCTTCTGGAGAACTAGAAATATGCTTGGGAAGTGTATAATTTGGGTTAAGTTTCTCTTTCATGGAAATATATTTGTTTCCTAATAAAAGTAAGAAAGAGGCACAAGGTTGTGATTCTGTTTTCATGGCATCTCTCCTTCAAAATTGAAACTAATTCTCTGTGATGCCACTTTTGGCTCTTTTATATTGGAGAATTCTTGGTCATGAGTCATGACTCACAAAACAGAGATACTTCCATGTCAAAGGGATTCTTGTCAAAGATTTCTCCCAACAACCTTTGGATTCCAGCAATCCTTCCTTTTTATGCAACTCTTGGCATCCTTACCTACAGCTATGCCAATCTTAATCATCCATTATTAGTAGGGAAAACCGATCCCATCATGATATCCATTCATGAAAAGCTGACCTTTATGTAGAAACATTTCCAGACCAGTGTCCATTCACTTTGTTTCATGTTAGTATTATCAAACAGTAGACTATGGTTATCTTAGTCATTCACTCAATACTTCCATCAGTCAAGTGGAATACTTAATGGTTAAAGCAAGGGTTAAAAAATTTGTATGGTGTTGCATTATTGATTACCTGGCTTGGTATGGAGACCAGTGCTAGGATGTGGAAAACAGGTAGGAGTATTTATTGGATGGTTGTGACACCATCAGCCAACAGAGATTCGGAGATTTACCTAATTTTTTTCTGAAAATTATGTATCAGCAAACTTCAACTTATAGGTTATATGCTTTGCTCTTCCTTTTGAATGGTATTTAGTCCTAAGAAGGGTATAATTTGCAAAAAGGGGAGTTTGTTTAAAGCAAGCAAAAATAAACTAAACTGTAGTTCCAGTTTTTCTTGATTCAGTCGTTTGAAGTTTAGATTTTTGTTTGAGTGGATCTTTTCGTAGGTTGACAACTAGGTTTTTTCTTTATTATTTTTTTCAGTCGAAGTCAGGCTCTAATTATTGACTTTTTCATAATAACTTTGCCCTTGCACTAACTTTTCCTTTTTCCATCGAAGAAAATTCTGGGAGTGTCACATGTGACAAAGAAGAGAACAACAAGAAAGAAAAACAAGGAATGCAATAAGACTAACACATGAATAATCAAGGATGGCAGTTGCAATTTTTTTCCGCCAATTTGTGCTGAACTCTAGGAATTTCTGTTTGATTCAATTTCTGCACCATCATCTATGGAATCTTATTGAGTTATGCTAGCTTTTTGCAAGAAATAAGGCTTGACAACTTGATCTATGACTTGCAAAAGAAGGTGCTTAGGATTTCACCGTGGATATCCAGTTTTAATTGTTGTGATTATTGTTGTGATTCTGATGACAAAAGCTTTCTTGAATGATGTGCTGCCATCAAGGAATACAATTTGAGAAGTTGTTCTTATGGATAAGTTTGTGACAGAAAGAAAGCTGGAAATGAGAACCATAGCTTTTCTTATCTTATCAGTCTTTCCAGTATTATAAATGGCCTCTTGGTAGAAACTTCCCTTTTCTTTTCAATAGGATAGAAAACTTCCTTGATGTTGGGAGAACATTAATATTGCCTTCATGTTATGACTGTTTTGTAACTAACACCAAGAGAACCCATCAATTTTATCGTTGCTGCTCTTCGTACAAAGTAAGTTGTTTTAAAATTCTTCTTATTCAGTTAATGTTTGGTTACTTTTCCAGGTGCTTGTTGGGCCTTCTCAGCCACTGGTGCAATTGAAGGCATAAATCAGGTTGTGACTGGATCTCTGGCGAGCCTTTCTGAACAGGAGTTATGTGATTGTGACCGAACTTATAATAGTGGATGTGGCGGCGGACTCATGGATTATGCATTTAAGTGGGTAATACAAAATCATGGAATTGACACTGAGGATGATTATCCCTATCAAGCTGCAGAAAAGACATGTCTCAAGAGCAAGGTAGTGCTTCGTTCGTCCGCAACAACATGGCTTTATTTGAACCCAAATTTTTACTTTGTTAAGCAATTTTTTGTTCTATCACCAATAGATACTTACTAATGCCTGCACTTGTCTGATTACAGCTAAATCATCGGGTTGTAACAATTGATGGCTACACCGACATACCACCGAACAGTGAGGATCTCTTACTTCAGGCTGTTGCAACCCAACCTGTGAGCGTAGGTATATGTGGCAGTGAGAGTGCATTTCAATTATACTCAAAGGTCTGGACTACTCTGAAGGATATTAATTTTTCTGTTGAGAAACTTTTCTTAAAGGCTTAACTTTTCACAGCTTGTAGTCATTTATTTTTGATGGCAGGGTATCTTCACTGGCCCATGTTCAACATCTTTGGACCATGCTGTACTTATTGTAGGATATGGTTCAGAAGATGGTGTTGATTACTGGATTTTGAAGAACTCATGGGGAACAAACTGGGGAATGGATGGGTATATGTATATGCTTCGTAATAGTGGAAATTCACAAGGGGTCTGTGGTATAAACATGCTCGCTTCTTACCCAACAAAGACGAGTCCAAATCCGCCTCCTTCGCCAGGCCCAGGTCCAACAAAGTGTAGTTTTCTGACCTACTGTCCAGAAGGTAATACCTGCTGCTGCACTTGGCGTGTGCTGGGACTATGTCTTTCATGGAGTTGTTGCGAGCTAGAAAATGCAGTTTGTTGTAAGGATCACCGCTCTTGTTGCCCCTCTGACTACCCCATCTGCGATACTGGCACGAAGCGGTGCTATAAGGTCTGTTCACCTCCATAAACATGCTTACCTTACTGTTACTGACTTGTTTGTTTGCAATTTTTGACATGTTTTTTTGGTCTAATCTGTTGTTTCCTTTTTTCTCATTCTTACTGCTTTCCAAAATTGTTTAGATATTTGCGATGTTTTTTTTTCGCCCTTTTTTTTGGTCCAGCTAAATGCTTTTGTAGCCTGCACACAAAGTATGGCTTGATTCTTATAGCATTATTTATATATTTTGAATTTTGTCTATTTAAATGTTTATCCTTGGTTCTTTGTGGTACATGTTTCTTAGAATCTCCTATAATTCCTAAGCTTCATCTGATGATTTTGACCTTGAATTTTGGTATTCTCAGTCTTATTGTTAACTTGCTCCCATCCTTGCAGGGTAATGGAAATTCCACTGGCATAAAAGGAATTGAAAGGAAAGATTCTTATGTGGGATTTGATTCTTGGGATGATTTGCTTAAGGTGTGGGATCCATGACGTCTGCGATTATTGCCAGCAAGGTATAACAGTAATTCTTACTTTTCATGCCACCGGCTGCATGTTTTCTTTACACTGACTATAATGCTACATTCTTGTCACAGATTTCCCCTTTCAGAGGAGTATCTTTCCTCAATGTAAAACCAATGGTTAGCTCCCTAACTTGGTCTGTGGCACCATTTATATCGTACCAGTTGGTGTATTTAGAGATTCATAGGGTCTTCATAATTATTGGTATCTATGCAATACCGGAGTTCAGCTGTAAGCATAGGTTGATGTACCCATTTGTGTGATGTGTTAATTATAAATTTTAGAACTGTAATATTAGCATTAAATGTGATTAAACAGAGGTACTTGCCATGCGAAGACTCTTTTCTTCGAAAGCATGCCATAATGTCGCTAAATGATATATAAATCTCGTATGCCATTTGATATGGAGTGCATTTGTGGCTGTTGAAAAAGATCCACCATCCGCATCCAAGTTCTATTGGTCCTGGAGATTGTCATTACTGAGTCTGACAGTATTTGGGTAATGTTCGAATTGTTAGAACTTAGAAGGGTGCAAGGTGGGACTGACTTCATCAATTCTGTTACTTGAGTGAGTCTTATTATGAGGCCTAACATTGAGGAACATGAAATGGAAGCCCGTAAAAAGTCATTCTGTTGATAATGCATTCCATGTCAATGCATGGTAGCTCGTGGTGGCTGGATTCCTTGGGATGAATTCTAGACCGGCCCTTTTCTTCTGCAGTCTGGTTCCATGTTAATTGTGGTAAAGATGGCTTATTTGGAGATCTTAATGGAGTTAAACACGAACGCCGTCCTCTAGCCAAGCAAAGGTAAAGATGCACTTCAAGTTACCACCAGAAAGAGATGCTTTATCTTGCATCAGATTGAAATTCTAGCAAGGCTCCCAGTGCGGATTCTGAAAACATCCTGCGGGGCATTATCTAAAATGTCATTACAGATTGATCATAAGAAAATTTTAAAATAATGTAGTCTGTTGGTCTACCATGACAATCAGCTGCTTTTGATTGGAAAGAAACAATTACACTTGCTCGTGATTGTGTAGCTTGTGATCGCTCCCATGAAATCCAATACTAGATAAGATAGCTACGGCTGCACTATTTACCCAATGATGGGCATTACTTAAATTTATTTTCTTCGAATAAAAATCTAATTTGGAAAAAAAAATTGGGGTTTGTCTTCGAGGCTGCATTTTTTTCTCTGAAGCAACTAGACTGGATATTTTAGGTTTAAGTCGAGGACCGGGTAATTATAATCAACTCAAGGCAGGCTTCACTTCATTTCTATGCTTTCGTTGCAACTGTTTTTTTTTTATGCAACCCCGTGCCTTAGTTTTTCCTCTTTTCTTCGTTCTTTCATGGAACTAAGATGGGCGGAACGCCAACCAAGAAGACAAGCGAAGGCAGAGTCACGTTCAGATTTTTGCATCGACACGAAATAAAAAGAAGAAGAAAAAGAAAAACAGTTTGCCTACTTGAAGAAAACTGATGGCCTTTGTTTGACCTTTTGTAGTTTGTGATCGAACCGTTGTTTGCACCAAAAAGAGTAGCTCAGTTTCACATCACCCACCGTCCGTATGTTAATAAAATCATTCATGATTAAGACGGAGACTGGGTTCCTGAATAAAAAGAAGAATAGGGAGGGGGTGCAGCGGAGCAGTCGGGCTCGATCATGGACCGTTGCTGTGCAGTAGAACGATGGTTGATGTGCAACGCAAGCAGATCAAATGGCATCTGGCCTTTGCGAGTCCCCTGTTCGTGCTGCCCTCACGGATGCATTTGACTATAGCCTGAGGGATCCTTCCATCAAATTTCGCATTTAACCACGCGAGAACCAACCCTCGGGCGAAGCGAGCCGAGAGAGAGGCCCGTCGCCGGTCGCTACCCCTCGCCCGGACGCGCCCGTGGAGGGTTTCGGAAGCCGTCTCTGCCACCAGCTGCGTTCTTCATCGCGGAGGCGGCGATGATGGACTTGGATCCCAAGCATTACGAACACGTCGTAGGTCTTCTCTCGCTCGTTCTCTCTTGCCCCTTCCTTTCGTCTTCTTCTCTTAGTTACTGTTTGGGATTTCTTTTCTTTTTTTCTTTTCATAAAGCCTCTAATCGCATGGCTAGAATCTTCTTTTTCGCTGTACTTCTTGGTGGATTGCTGTATTATAGCATTCGAAGGCGCTCGCTCTCCAGGAGATTTCTCCGTGTCCGTAGTTTTGATTTTTTTTCACTAGCCTGCATCTAACTGGATTTGGGTAGGCGTTGCGACATAATAGGACGATAGTTTTCTTTCTTTCTTTCTTTTTTTGTTATAGAGAAGGGTTTTATGGGGCTTAATTTGCAAGATCAAAACTGAAATGTTACGTATTTCGGATATGAGTTCGGTAGCTTGAAATGATGCTGGTGGAGCGTGGTTTTGTGAAGTTCGAACTTGGTTGCTGATTATGGGAAGTATTGATGGAAGGTATAATTGGACAAGGAAAAAAAGATGCATTTCCTAACATATAGCTAGGTGGAGCCTTTTCATGTTACATCACACCGACTAGCTTAAAAACGAGCATTGGCATTGTTTTCTGTTCATGTATTGGTCTTGCACAGGTTTCCAGTTTCTGAAAAACATTTTGAGGTCTTGAACAAGTCATGCTGCACTTTGTTCCTCTCTGTCTGCTTTCATCTGGGCATCTGATTAACAATGACTATTTAAGATCACCTGTCTAGTAGATATAAAAAAGGGGACACGTCGCACTTAGCTTCCTCGTTTCTTTAGAGCTCCCATAGTCCATATTTGTTATTGAATGAAATAGTGGGAGGCACAGATTGATTAATTTCTAGAAGTGACTAGATTACATTCCACTGGGACTTGAGGGCTGATGAAATAGAATTAATTAAGAGGAGGTTACCAATCAAATTTATGAGCCTATCACACTTGTAGCCCCCACCTCCATCTTGGATGCTGTCTTGTCGAGGATGTTTGCTTCGTGTAATGAGTTTAGTTCTATAATTAGAAAATATATTCATTGAGGATTTTAATTTTATTAAAATGGATCTGGTATCTCCATAGTCATGCGATATTAACTTTGCTAAAGCTGGATCACATTCATGTTTCTCGGAGTGAAACTTCACATTTCTTCTTGTTGTTGTTTTCCCCCCTCTGTTGAGTTGCTACTTGTGCTAAATGTTGTATACTGGTCATCCACCTAATTGATGATTTTGGTGCATTTTTTGCGCTACTCTCTATGGCTGCACGGAGCGAAGGATTATACTACCTTTATGTATCCTGACTTCTTGTCTTCTTTTCACAGTTCCCCTTTGCTTAATCCGGTGCATTCTATGCAACTGGCTGATGTTATGCAACTTTTCTTTTCATCTAATTATCGTATAGCCCTCTTATCATCAGTGCCAGCCTGTTTCTTTCGTATAGTCTTCTTCTCTTTTTCTCCTTTTGCTTCTGAATATAAAGTACTGATTCATGAACAGAAACAATAAATCTAGCTCTAAGAATGAACATGAGCTGATGAAGGTAAGTACAGTTCGCGAGGGCTGAAAAACTTGTACCTTTGGAGCGCTCAAACATAATCAATTCTCACAGTTTAGAATTCTATTTGCTTATACAGAAATCCTGCATAACTTTGTCGGTAAGGAAAATGTTATTCTCAATTTCTCTCCTGTGGATGAAACACTGATGAACTGTTGAAAATAGATATTAGATGTTGTGCAGTGGCCTTGAAATTGGTCATATGAATGAAGTTCCGGAAGGAAATCGAGCAAAAAAGAAATTAAGAGTTAGCTATCTTGAATTTAGGGACTGTGGCAATGCCCATGGACTTGATTATGCTAAACATCTTGCCAGGATTGAAGAAAGATAAAGTTGCTTGGGTAATATTATTCATAACAGGTCCTTTCCAACAAGGACTGATTTATATTCAATGGACCTGCGGGTATTATTGGGCTTAGCTTCAAAACGGCAACTTTAGCTTCATCATTTCATTGGTAAAGTACTATTTTCAGTTTTATGGACCTAGGGCCTGCTGTTGATTCTAGGAAGGGAAGGTTTTTGGAGCCAGTAGCTCTGTCTTATCTAAGGATCCCTTCTCCAGATTAAAGATCCTTAGTATAGCTGTGTGAATTTTTTATTCCACAATTGGATGAGGGTACCAATATATTGTAGTTTGACCCGAATGATTTTTCACATGCCTAGTGCATTTGGGTCATTTCTTATTTTATAATATTGGTATTATTTGATATATATATATATATATATATTCAAAATTTTGTCTAGCTATTTCTCTTAACTCCAAGTGCACTTGTCCTCAAGAATTGTTTCCACTCACATACTCTTGGCTTCTCATTATTTTCGCTACTTATAGTCCTGTGTGGTGCATGGCTGCCTCTATCATCCATGGTTTTCAGCATTTTAGTAATGTGGTGTATGATAAATATTATGCTGCTTAGTATCTCTAACATTATGTAGGTTTGTATATTGATGTTGGCTTGTTTCGATACATACAGACTTTTATAACTCTGATAATAGCATATCATGATGATTTATAAGTCCATACGAGTCAGCAAAGTGTTGGATTGCACGTAAGCACAGCCAAGCCTGATAAAGTTGAAAACTTTGGATCATTATTTTTTCAATCAAATATATGCCAATCCAACTAATGTGTTCTTGTTTAACTAATGTGGTTCACATTTTTGTGACTTGTTTTTAAACAATCAATATTTGTTTTTAGTGTGATCGAGGATGATGAACTGGTTTTGATTGTTCGGAAGGCATGTTTTAGTGTTCCCTATCAAACAAGCAATACCCTAGAAAGAAACTCAAAATAAGCTAGATGCAATAGAGGGGCTTACCACATCTTAGTGTGCATTGGTTATCTTCCAATAGTCCTATCCAAGGTCCGCCGTACCGGTACCGGTCGGCGTACCGGTGGCGGCCCGGACCGGTACGAAACCGGTCCGTACCGGT
>JAOXJJ010001052.1:70961-90311 GCA_025769935.1 Phoenix roebelenii | reverse complement strand
CCTCCAAGTCCTCTCCCTCCCTCTCCCTCACTCCCTCCCTCCCTCTCTTACCCCTTGTGTTCCTCCCTTCCTTTGCCCGCGAAGGCGCACGTTAGCATCGTCCATAGTTTAAAGGCAACCCAACGAGGCTACAGGATACTGGACCCGTTTCCTGTGCTTGTTGGCAGGAGTTTGAGTTTGAGAAGATGACGCAGAATTTGGTGTTGTTGCTGTTTGCGATCTGCCGGCTGATCTCTACCGTCGGCCTGACGCTGGAGCCCGCCGAGCTGCTGCAGCTGGACGTGGAGGGCCAGGTCAGCCTGGACCCCTCCGATGTCGGCCGGGCCTCGGTCGACTTTGGGGGCATGACACGGGCGGAGCCGATGGCCGTCATGCGCCCGGCCTCGGCTGGTGACGTCGCCAGCCTGGTCCGGGCGGCCTATGGCTCGGTCCAGGGGTTCCCGGTCTCCGCCCGGGGCCATGGCCATTCCATCGATGGCCAGGCCCAGGCGCCGGGAGGTGTCGTGATCGAGATGAGCCAGTACGGCCAAGCCGCAGGCCACCGGGCGAGGCCCCGCCCGGTGTACTCCCCATCCCTCGGGGAGTACTACGTGGATGTCTGGGGTGGGGAGCTGTGGATCGACATCTTGAACTGGACGCTGGAGAACGGCGGGCTAGCGCCAAAGTCGTGGACCGACTACCTCTATCTTTCAGTCGGGGGAACCCTCTCCAATGCTGGGATCAGTGGGCAGGCCTTCCACCATGGCCCCCAAATAAGCAATGTCTACGAGCTCGATGTGGTCACAGGTTGGCTTCATCATATACTATCTATATATCATGCGTTATGTACTAAATTAGGTGTCAGTACTCCCTGCTTCTCTATATATATACGGTTTCTAATATGCTTACTTCATGTTTTCCGTTGTTTTCTAGGCATGGGGGAGATCCTGACATGTTCAGAAGAGAAGAATTCAGAGCTATTTTATGGAGTTCTTGGTGGTTTGGGACAATTCGGGATCATAACAAGGGCTAGAATAGCACTGGAGCCTGCTCCCCGAAGGGTTAGTTTCATAGTCATACCATCCATGATATATATATATATATATATATATATATATACATACCTTTGATTGCTCTTCCCTTTACTATCTCCTTGCTTATCTGTGATGACCATATATTGACTTTGGCCTGTGACTGACTGACCTAACAAGCCAAGCAAAAGGCTGTGCTCTCTCTCTCTCTCTCTCTCTCTCTCTCTCTCTCTCTCTCTCTCTCTCTCTCTTCCAACATGAGCTTGTTTGGGACCATTTTGTTTTATCCCACCTTCCCTGAAGGAAGAAGAAAGAGGCCGGGTCTGATTACCACCTTGCCATCTTGGAACACCATTCCCTCCAAGTGTACACCTGTAAAAGAAATCGAAACTCTTGTGCACTTTGCACTGTTTTTCCTGGACAGCACGACACTGACATCTCACCAATTTGGTGGGAAAAGTCATGCAAGACAGCTTGGAGGTAGCCGGGAGACGATGGAGGATCGGATCATAATTGGAGAGAGCAAAAAAAAAAGTTTCATGTGAATCTCATTTTTTTTATTTTTATTTTTGTGCGTGGGGAGGGAGGGGGTGATCTCCTAACATGGGCCATATCCGATTTCTTTTTGGTGATCAGGTGAGATGGATTCGAGTGCTCTACTCCAATTTCACAACGTTCACTCGAGACCAGGAGCACCTCATCTCCCTTCACAGCGCCCACCGGAGCGAGAGGTTCGACTACGTCGAAGGCTTTGTCATCGTCGACGAGGGCCTGATCAACAACTGGAGGTCCTCCTTCTTCTCCCCTCGAAACCCAGTCAAGATCAGCTCCATTGGAGCCAACGGTGGTGTACTATACTGCTTGGAGATGACTAAGAACTACGACGAGTCCACTGCCGGCTTGGTCGACCAGGTCGGTGCATGGTTGTAATGTTTGTAGATGACAAGGAAGCAGCCCCTGTTTCCTTGGCCTATATTCTTTTTATTCCCCTACCTAAAAGAACCAATGATACGGCTTTTGGTTTGCCATGGTTTTCCTTATCCTCAAACTGTCGACAGGAGACGCCCACATGGAGAACATGAAAGAAAATCTCCACTCTAGATCTTATTCCATCACCTCTCACTACTTTATTACATCACTGCTCACCTTTCCAACCTAACATAATATGACCATTCGTCAGTCCCTTCATTAAAGAAAGAGAGCTTTGCTAACTTTGCTAATATTATGTGTGATTGGGCTGCAGGAAGTGGAGGCTTTACTGACGAAGCTGGAGTTCATACCGGCATCGGTGTTCACGACCGACCTTCCCTATGTCGACTTCCTCGATCGAGTCCACAAGGCCGAGCTCAAGCTCCGGGCCAAGGGGATGTGGGATGTACCACATCCATGGCTCAACCTCTTTGTGCCGGGGTCTCGCATCGCCGACTTCGACCATGGGGTCTTTCGGGCCATCCTCGGAAACAAGACCAGCGGACCAATCCTCATCTACCCCATGAACAAGCACAAGTAATCACCCCCCCACATGCCTCATGCAGCTTGCATGCACGCAACTCGCGCTCCTCTTTAATTTACTGATGCACATACTTAGACCACATGGCATGCACATATGATATTGATACTTGGGCCACAGACGGTACAGATCATGTTCATGAGTATGCATGCATACATACATGCATATATATATATATATATATATATATATATATATTGGGGGCTGGGATAGATTGTTATTTAATCACGGTGGTCCTGGGGATGGCCGCCCGCCAACTCTAACCATGAAGGTTGCAGTAGGTCGGACACCACCACACACTTTAAGACGACACGAAAATGCAGCATCTGCATTCATGCCGTTTCCATTAGCGTCGACCACTCCAATATTTCCACGTCGTTTGCCGTGCCGCGGTTAAAATTTGTAGCGTTTGGCGACTCCTTCCTGTTTTAAAAAACGTGGTGTCAGATCGCTTTCAAACGCTAATTTATTTAGTTGGGTTGTGTCCATCTTTCTCAATCCGCCATGCTTTGTTGATGCCAGAGGTGTTGCTTTCATCAACACCTAAAAAGGGTAGAATATTGGGATAGGGAATCCAAGACAGAGAGACATGTTATTCTCTTTCAACTTTGGTTGCTTTACTTTGTGTTTTATCTCTCCAATCGATGCTCGTTGAAGGCATGCATTTTGAACACTTTCAATCGCCACACTTAGAATTGAAGCTTCTCCAATGAGGATGTCAAACCTAGCTAGCTAGTTCTCACTGGCGAAGATATATTTATATCTATATCCGATGATGTTTCTGATTTGGGGAAAAAAATTGTAGGTGGGACGAGAGGAGCTCGGTGGTTACACCCGAGGAGGAGGTGTTCTACTTGGTGGCCTTTCTGAGGTCGGCCCTGCCTGACTCGGACGAGTCGACTCAGAGCCTGGAGTACCTTAGCCAGCAGAACGAGAGGATTCTAGCCTTCTGCGAGGAGGCGGGCATCCAGGTGAAGCAGTACCTGCCGCACCACTTGACTCGGGCCGATTGGGCCCGGCACTTCGGGCCCAAATGGGGCCGATTCCGTAGGCTCAAGGCCCAGTTCGACCCCAAGTGCATTCTTGGCTCGGGCCAGGGGATCTTCCCACCCTCTTCCTCCCCTCTCTCCTCTTGGGCATTCCACCATACACCAGACACAGGAAAGGAGAATGCCATGGAGGTGGGACCGCATGACCTGTAAAGCCTTGTTTGCCTATTGGGTGCCGGGCTTCTGTATGGGGCAAAGACGGTCCAAGCGAATTAGGAGGGTTCGATCGTAAGTTTGGAGCGTCCTCATTAATTTTTGTCTCCTATGGAAATCCATACTAGCCTGCAAAAGATGTGTAACTTCATGATGTCCATAGGTTTCTGTGCATGGAGCAAGTTACATAATGGATATATTTTTTATCATTAATTTATCTTACATAGTTACATATAGCTCCTATGTATGGTTTTATTGTGGGTGGCAAGTGGCAAGTGGCAAGTGGCAACTGCCGAAGATGTTGGCGCCTGAAGAAGAGTCAGTCACTCGATACTTCTCTCCATACATCTCCTTCAAGGGAGATAGAGAAAGGGGTGGGTGCCGTTTGGCTGAGGTATCAGCGGTTACGTATCCAACTAATTGAACATAAAATGGTATTTGTTGTACTTGTACCTCCTCTTAATGCTCGAGGAGATTATTTTTTATTGAACTTGAAGGAGATTAAATTAAAAAGAAGGAGAAGAAGAAGAAGAAGAAGAAGAAGAAGAGAAATCCCTGAATCTAATATTATACACACATGGGAACGTACGCGAGCTCCAAAATAGATGAAGACAAAATTAACCTAACGAAATCAACAAGCAGCTAGGGTCCCAACATATACAAAAGAGACAGCTAGCATATTCTGTAGCTAAGCTGGCGCAGATGAGGAGCCAGAGCAAATCAATAAATTCTTGAGAAGCAAGCTTGGCGTAAGCCAGATTCGAAGTGGGATCGTGACAGACAGCGGTGGTGCTGCCACCTAACGCTTCCTGCATCACTTGGAACTTGGAAGGACGCTGCCGTTGTTTTCACGGTGCGCTGTGCCCGCGTTGCTCGTAAGTCGTACCGCGGCATGGTGGAAGGTGTGGGTTTACAGCGTGCGCGCCGACTGCAATTAGGCCCAGTCGCTTCCCCACCCGGCTCAATGAACCCGTCGGACATGGCCGGGTTCTCCACTCGAAGTGGTCGAGAAGGTGAGTCCAAGAGAACGCTGCCAGGTGGACGGTGGACCTCAAAACAAATAAAAGAACAAGAAACCGGGTGGACCCAAAATGTGCGAGCTCCAAAATATCCATCTTCTTCCTCACCGTCAGCACATGACATGCATTATATTCTAGATTTATGTAGCGTAAAAGATTGCAAATATTAATGTAGGCCCCGTGCCGTGATTCGGTTGCTCCATTCCTTTCCATCGAGCATTCCCCGAGTCCCATAATTGGATGGAGAATAAAGCAGAATTGACAGCGATTGGGTGTTCTCGGATCCATCCACATTGAACAAAAACCAGCAAATATCCCTCCTCAATTCTGGCGCTTACCAAATGATGTTTGGAGCGGGGATTGGATAGCAATTTTGCTACAATTATTATTTTTATTACTACTACTCCTACTACTATAATTTAGAGCCATTTTGATCAGGATCATCGGATTTGGGCCGTGAATTGTAAGACTCCAACGACAATGGTTGTGGCCGGTCAATCTGAAAGGATATGGATACGACAAAAAGATGGCAATAAATAAAATATGTTACCTATACCTGTATCTCAATGTTTTAAAAAGTGGCGACGGCGACCACATCATACATGTGTGGTACATGCACGGTGCCGCTTTTTAACTATTTAAGAATAGATGAAGTATATTAAATACAACGAAAGTAGCAAATAATGATAGAAGTTAATTCTTTTTGGACAAATATAGTAGCAGTATTGTCGTATTGATAAAAAAAAAACTTATTATATTATTATTATAATATAATTAACATTAGCATTATGAGTACCCATATTATGCCCGATTTGAAATCCACAGCAAACCTAAATATTGTCGTCCTCAACCTATTTCACCTGCATGGGTCTGCATAATAGTGGGCCCTACCATGTCATGGGTCGACATGCCTTCCCGGGTTGTACGTCACCTATTTTGTCGTTTAGGAAAACATTTTTATTTCCATATTACCCGCTATATATAATGCTGTTGCTGTACTTTGGTCCATGCATTTAGCTTTGTTATTTAATAAATTTAACAAGATCCGCCATCTGCGGTTAGTTTTTTGAATTTCATGCGCCAGAATTTAATGTACCTTATGACTCGCACATTGGCGATAACGTTCCGAGTCAAAGAGTATATACATATATATGCACGGAACCTCAGTTTGTGCTTGAAAAGTTTTAACATTTACAAACATAGTTTTTTCGAGAGGTGCTTTTTTCATTAACTTTATCTCACATGATTATCTGCCCCCTAATGGGATATCTAGTTCCGAGGTTGAGTCATACTCCTTCCGTCTAATGCTAGGCTAGGTGATTCCTCTCTATCTTGGATCGGATAGCCTAGACCGAGGATGAGTACATGCGATCAGGATCTTTTCTCGTGCTTGAAATATTGTAGATTCAAATTCCGTTGCGGGGGTTACATTCTAAGTTCTTTATGACATTATAAGCTCTTTATATTTTTACGGTCTCGTTAGAGATGAAGCTAGGGAAGAATGCATGCGGAAGCCAACTGCGTATTATAAGTTCAAAGTTTATAAAAATATTTTTCAGACCCCTTCATGAGTAGGATACATGCATGTACTGAAAAATGCCGCTCAAAATAATATATATGCATGGAAGGTCAGCGGTCATTAATCTATATATGGAAATGCACGACAACTTTTCAGCAAATATGCGTTTGCTTAGGTTGGTGGGCGTTCGCCTGAGCTTGTTTATCTCTGTCGTTTAGACTGGTGCTTGTTTCGATCTCGACGGTGCCAATAACATTCCATATCTTTCCTGATTATGGCCGATGGAGTGTTCCTGCCTGCTGCCCCGACTTCGTTTACAGATTGTTACATCATGCATGCATGTGCTCTGGAGAGTTCACAAGTCTTTGAGGTTGTACGTACTATATAAGCACTCGAGTGGAGATATATATATATATATAGCTTATGATATTGCTTCTGTAACATTGTTGCCTCTTAGCAACTCCTCTATTTTAGTTGGGTTGCATATACATAAGGAAGCATGATGTTTATGTCGTACTTTTAGATTCCTCTCCTGGGACCTGCTGAGTACAGGAGGTCTGGATTGTCCAGAAACCGGAGGAGTACCGTACGTGAACCGTTGCTTATGGTGGGGTTTCATCTGGAGAGGTGCTGCGTCAGGGAACGGTCGGCAGTCGGTGTTTTTGTAAGGCTTCTAGTAGGTTTAGATTATTTAGATTGCCTTGTCTTGCATATATATATATATATATATATGTTCTGATCCTGCTCGTTGGTTTCGTAGGATCATTCGAGCTTTTTTCGGTTGAGAGATCCAGAAGATAGTTAAGCCTCTATGATCTGCATCTCCCCCTCCATCTCTTTCTGCAATTAAATGAATAGCTTTCCCTAATACATCGATCGAACGTCCAAATTTCCACCGGCATGTCGGACCTTTTTTACTCCGCTCGGGTGTTTGCCCATGCTTATTATTTTCTGTTACTTGGTCAGCCAGTTTCCAAGTTAAATATCTTGCCTTGTGACTAGGTTGACAGGCCTTCTAGTTCCTCCGAGCATACTTCATATAGTCCTTTCCCTTTATTTAACATTAAGATGCTGCTTTTGCTGGTGATGCCTTGCTCTCTCTGTTCATTGGCGCCTCGATATGCCGACCTATTCTGTGCTGGTTTTCGGTAATCTTGAATCAGGCTTCTGGATGATAAGTAACTTTTATTTTGATAGGCGTCGGCGTCATGGAGCTCTCATGGCTATTGTAGGAATGTAGCCGAACCTTTTGAAAAGTTTCAGCTGCACAGGTTTGGTGGACTTTTGAAGGGCCATCGGTTTGCCCGCATCTGAGTCTTTTTTTTTTTTGGATGGGCTCGTAAAGCAGCCACCCATCTTTTATTGAAGAACAACAGTAATTACAACAGCTAATAGAGATTAGATTAGAGCGAGGCAGCATAACAGAAACAAAAGCAGTTGTGCAAAGAGAAAAGCAAAGAAAAATCCAAAGAATCAAATGATGCAACTTCAGCTCCACAAAGAACTAGCTTGCCATTCCATGCATATTGATAGGTAACGACAACGTCAAAATCTATTGAACATGATAGGTAATTTTTTTATTGCATGCTAGATTTTTGTGTGCCTATTAAGCAACTTTGCATTGCAGAGGTTGGACCAAAAGAAGAATAGCGATAAACTTTCTGCAGTGACCAAGCTCCGAAAAAATTGCTCATTTATGAAAATTCTGATATTTCTTTTTTTCCAGCACGACCATGAAATGACACTAATGAGCATCTGAGTCTTAAATGCTGCAATCTAGATATAGAAAGGCAGTTGAGCTATGACTTTATTTTTACCACCGTTGCATCCAAAGATGCACTCAAAGGTGATTGCATCTAGGATGCGAGTTCATCTGCAGCATTTGTTTCTGTACTTCCGGAAAAACAAAAAAAATATCCAATACTTTGAAATCAATTTATTCCTTGAAGTATCCACTAGCAAGAAGATTAATTAAGAAATATTGACAAATTCTTTTACCTTGCAGTGTCTGAAGAAATAAAGAAAATCGATCCTGCATCTGAAAAAAAAATCAATCTGCCAGCTTAGAATGTATCATGGCTTCTCTTGGCACCCCTCGAAGTGGGTCGCCGCCACTGTTGCAAGCACCTATTAATGGTGAAATTTTAATAGTTCGCATGCAGATCTGGAAATAAAATTGAGGCATCTGAAGCTGACGCTGGAGCACAAGTGTGGCCCAGCATATTTTAATTTGTCGATAGGGGACCGAATACGGAATAATACAGACCACTCAAGGCGCATTAACAAGCATAGGGATAATCAAACACAAGAATCATCGGATCAATCGATAATAAGGCATAAAAAGACCAAACGCTTCTTTTGAGTTGTGCCAGCATTTCCTTTGAGAAATACAGTGCAGATACCACCACTCTGAACCCCGGACCTCTCCCAAGTGGAGAGAGATGCCAATTGCCAACCAAGCCAAAGCTAGTTCGTGTCAACCTAGCATTTCACTGGACACCACAGGCACGCTCGTGCCAACAACCATACATGACAATGTGATACAGGTACAGATTATCAAATGACACCATTAGTAAACCAGCATCTAGCAAAATCTTTATTTGCTTGTTTCATCACCCCATGTAGGAGCTCAAGTCACCAGTACCTTGCAGACTTGCAGATTCAAATACCAAAAGGAGAACCATCTAAGAAGGCAAATGAACGCATCTAAGAAGACTTAATAGAACTCTTATTGTTGCTTGACTTGATGGGGAGCAAATGCATAATCTACAATGACTCTACAATGCCTTGTTTGAGCGCTTTTAAACATGTATCTAATGATATCATGCAAACCCAATAAATATATACACAGATTTAATGAGACCAGACAGCTCTCTTCAATCTTCCATAACTGAAGGATGCCAAATATTACATGCTCTACAAGGACTGACAAGAGCCCCATGTAACCTCTAGAATACAACAGTCATCTGAACATTTACATAACTGAAAACTGGCAGACCACTCTATACAACCCCTTGGATAAAACATATGGGCATCTGTTGTGTTATTCACCTTCTCCGCCTTTTGGATTCAACCTGCAAACATAATAGGTTCACTTTTCCCATTGTTTGAACAGAAAACAGTAATTGATCAGAGAAGTCGTGGAAGGGCATAACTGAGAAATACAAGGATTGAAGAAATCCCCTGGCTATGGTAAATCTACAGAACATAAAGATGCACAGTGCTTGCTAGGTAGAAATCGTATGGTTAACAAAGCCATGCAGAGAAAACAATCAACCAATACTGCCAGCTTATCACAGAAGATTTTTTTTTTTTACTTTTGAAAATGTCAAAATATGCTGCCTCAAGAATTTCCATATAATCGTATGGAACCTTACTTCTGGAATTTCCTGAATTATTCAAGCAAGTTGAGTGACACAACACCCAAAAAAAAAAAAGAGGACTGGTTAAAGCGAGAAAATCAGATTACCTGAAAAGAGTGAAAAGCGAAAGCATCAATGTACACACACATACTTTTGGAATGGAAAACTTTAAGATTCTTGAGTAATCAACAATGGCAAAGCATGGTTCTAGCTTCAAGAGGGATATGAACAATGAGAATTTGCTCTGTGGAAGTTTATGTTAAAAATAGAGAAGGTTGCATTCTGAAAGATGCCCGCAAATTACACAAAGGATGCAACCATTCAACATGCAGACGGATGTGAATGAATGGGCTTCTTAAGAGAACAAGGTACATATTTAGATAATGTGACATGATAACAGATAATAAGGTTTCTTAAATAAATGTAGGCAATTTGATATTAAAATACCATCCGTAAACCATATGTAACCATTGTGAATGACCCCTGGAAAAACATAAAAGATGCAATAGTCATGGTTCATTTCCCAACGTTAAAGAGCCTCATTTTCAAATTAGAGGAGGGCCATTTCGAAAAATTACAAGAAACAAGAAAAGCAAACAGCTTCAGTAACTCCCGACATTATTGCATCAGTCAACCCTAATACAGTTCTCACCACCATTGTGTTGAATTGTCACCCCAACTGGATACCATACAGCATAATTTCCTAAAAGGGCACCTACACCTAGTAAAAGCACAATTCTCACCAGAATCAGGTCAAATTTGGGGGCAACATTTATAGTGGAGGGCATAGCCAACTACTGCTCATTCCTCATCACAGTGGCATTAAGATGTGCTGTAATGCTCTCTAAGAAGTCCGGTGGCTTAAATAACAACTCAAGCAGCCCAAGAGGCAGTTGCCCTCAGCGGGGCTGCCAACATTTTTATACTTTTAAATCATGTCTGACAGTATATCTATGGACAAGATTGATTTACGAATTAGTATTAGATGTTTCCAAGCTCATACTATCCATTGACTTATTATGTCATAATATGTTCCCCCTGACTACATCCTGTTGAAATTCCTCATTTTTTTTTAATTTTCTTTTTGGGCCACCTTGACTCTGGTGTCAGACTAGGTGTCTGCCCGGTGCCTAGACACAGGTGCCCCCCTGGCTGCCCATCTACCACCTGAAATCTTTTAAAACAGTGCAGGAGGCATGTCAATTCCTACCTATTTCTCAACAATATTGGAGTAAATCAGAGCCTGTTGCTGGTCGGGGAGACCCCAGCAAGGGTACAAACTTAGCAAGAAGCTGTCTTGTTATTTAAACTTCTTTCCTACAGACAGACAGTTTCAACCTTCCACCTTGTCCATCCAAGCCTGGGACCGATGTCAGCACTGAATGTGAAGTTATTGAGACTAGAGAACTGCATAATGGAACTCTTTAATTGGTTCGTTGTGTCAAGTCTAAGAACATCTTATTCATGGGGTTTATAAATGTTATATCATGATACTCTATATCTTGGTTGGAAGTTGTTGGTACATGCTCTGCTGCATGCATAATTGGCTTCCATATTACCTCAATATTGGCCACCAAACATAAGTCATTTGATACTTCCATTTTATAAATACTACCTTCTATTATGTAATTATAGCGTATCTTTCTAATTAATATTGCCTTCTAGAGGAATATAATTATCAGCAAATCAGCAAGCTATGTATTGTAATACCTTTGATTCCAATTGTCTCGAAGCACTATGAGAATTTTCTGTCTTCTTTTCATTTTGAGAGGAGCAACTTTGACAGAAGAAGTGCTCAAGCTTCTTAGCTTCCTCAACAGTCATATCTATACAAGCAGGATGGTACCTGAAGCAAAAGAATTCAGCAAGTTTTTGAAGCTTTGACTTTTAATACATTACCAATCAACAAAGCATCTATTTATATAACAGTAACAACTAAAAGGAAAAACGAAACGAAAAGAAAAAGGTCACAGTGCATATATATCATAGGACACATAAAAAAATACATTATCATAAGGAATGCATGGATCAAATGCAAAAGAATTTCTGCTCATTCTATTAAAGAAAAAATATAACAAATATCTCTAGATAACAAAAGAAATCCATGCAAATAGATTTTTTTTTCAGAGCAGAGTATTTTCATCATGAAACAAATCAGGTACTCAAATCGGTAGCATTAAACTAACAACTTCGATTTTAATTTTCAAGGTCTAGAAAAGGTTCACTGTCTCAATACCAGACTCCACACCTGTACCATCCTATTATGGCGTCGTACAGTATGGTATGAGATGGTAAGGCATACTGAGTGTCAGTACGGTACAAGACTACATACTAATTTGGTACCAGTATGGTATGGTACCAACCAATATGATAAACCTTGGTCTAGATCATTTCCAATGTTCGGCTGCATTTTGGATATGTTAGAAAAAAGTTAGCACGTGATTCAAACGAATTTATGTACATATGAACATATTTAACTAACAAAATGAGTATGTACATATGTCCGAGGGTGTATCTGCAAATATTGAAGCATCTATATATGGGACCTGTTTCAGTTGATGAATGACATTTTTATCTGCAGACCTGTACAAGCATGCTTGTCGCAATGTAAAGACATCAGCATAAATAACTGAACAAGTTGATGATCAACTGTTAATGCATTGTGTAAAAGATTAAAGTATGTACATCACCCTAGAGATGTGTATCATGTGATAATGTAACATATGAAGTGTACGGTTAATCACACGTACATAGTCATACATGTGCATGTGAATGCATGTGTGAGTAAGGCTATCGCCCAGAATAATAAATTCATTACATTATCGCATTTTTTCAACACTTGCTTGTTGAGTTTCACAGTACTAGAACACAGATTTTTCTTAAGAACTTGCACTTCATGACAAGTCTGTTAACCTATAAGCAAGATTGGCTCATTCTACATCTTCACAATTGGATGAGAAACTTCAGGTGTCCTTGCCATGCTCATGCAGTCACCAACAGTCAATTACAATTCACCATCAGTTCATGAAATGTTTTTGTACTCAAGAAAAACCATACAGGCTGGTTCAAACCATACCAAGAGCCTTAGGTGAAGGGCCGGACCAAAAGTAGGCACTTTCCATTAGCTTCTGCTTCTAATACCAAATTTCCAGAGCAAATAGCACTAGATGAGCTTAAATGGAAGCACATGAAGAGGAATTAAACATGGTTTATAAAGTGATATTAATGTTTTGTTTAACATTTCCACAAGGGAGCTCTCTCACACAATTATGCTACCATAAAGCTCGTTTATAAAGTGATATTAGAGTCCTATTAACACTTCCATGAAACTGCCCGTACTACTATCGGAACTGCTTTAGCATCGCCCAGTCAATTTCATCAATAGAAAAGACAAAGGGTGTCACCCAAGCAATACAACCTCAGTTCAAGTAGCCCCTTCAAGTGCTATAGCTCTAATTTAGGCCACTCCGCCTTTATGAAGTGAAGATTTGATTTACAACAATTCTTTTGAAAAAGTGAAACTTTCACAATGCAATCCCAACTAAGTGGTCCACTTCCCACTCAATGAGAAATTTGGCAATAATAATGACCTACGTGGAAGCAAGTTCATTGTAATTAGTTTCTGGACCATTGGACCATGATGTGTTTAAAAATATACTTTAATAATTCTCTTGTTTTACCAAATATTGACTAGATCCAGCATCATTCTTCAGCTTCAAAAGCTGAGTCTTGAAGTAATTGGATGAACAATCAAAGGCTCACAAACAGTTAAGACATCATTTCCTGTGGGAAATGGACAAGCACCATAACCAACTTTTGAAGCCAAAAGTAATGGAAATGCACAAATTGTACAAAGAGGAGCCTTTGTTTTTCTGGATGCAACTTCTTCAATGTGACTGAAGCTGATAACTCATTCTCTTTATCTGGGAATAACACAAGAATTGACCAGCAATGTTAGCAGATCCAACTGCATAGAAAACAAATAAAGCACTGTAGGAAACAATGGATACCTCAATATCAAGGAGGCACTACAGGCCTAAAGGGTGGTGTCACGGCCAGTCATAAGGTGAATTCAAATCATAAGGTAAATTTGAATTATTAGTTGTCAGAGCATGTTGACAAGGAAGATTTGGGTAAGAGTGGACCAAGGTAACAATGTTCACAAATTTCATATCCTACCACCTCTTATCATACATATCATATGGCAGTACAATAATAATGATGTACATATGTGCAATTTCTAGATACAATATAGCGATTGATATGCATCCATGTTAATATGGTTGGTTGGGTCAGCCGAGCTGACCAGAGTTGAATTTACAAACTATGGATCAATTAAGGTTGAATTCTTTAACCCCCCCCCCTCCCACCTCCCACTCCCAAAATAATAATAATAATAAATAAATAAATAAAGGTGGAACTCAAGCTCAACTAGATTTATTGGCTTGGGATTGAGTTCGATCCTTTGAAGCCTAAATCCTGATCTTTGGCTAAAAACAAAAGAGCTCAGCCCTACACAATGGCATCCTTTAATATGGCTTGGCAGCTTAAGCACACAGATTGATAGATAAAGTTCTAAACTCCAATTAGCTATGCTCATATGTGGCTTTAACATCTTTATAACCCAAGCATTTTCTAAGGCATTCATCAACGTCAAAACATGAGTGTGATATCACCTACTCTATATTACAAGATTTCCCTTCTGTTATTCTCCATGTTGTTGCAAAATGCATCTATTCACCTTTTATATCATCCTAAATATTAAAATCAGCAAAGCCTCCAATTCTTCAATAATGACAATTCAACAGCATTTACCTCGACCTAATAGCATGCTTTTATAATAGCAATTCAAAAAAAAAAGCCTTTAAATTATCATTTCTTCCACACATTGGACATGTTGCAACATCAAATAGATAGATGATAATGTTGTTATTTCATGCATTAAGGGTTCAACAAGAATACTAAAGAATCTGTAAGTTGTTTACACAGGTGACATCTCTATCAAACCCAACAAGAACTTATAGTCCAGAATCAGAAGATCAAAAGAAACACTACAAAGATGGTTAATATTAACATTAAAGAGGCCTACCAGTCAGAGCAGCCCTCACACTGGATCATAAGGTCATCAGGGTTGTAAGGCATTTCACACTTGCAAAACCTGCCCCATAATAATAATTGATAAATAAATAACTAGGAAAGAAACAAAAATTACAATACCTCATCAAACAACTTAGACAACAACAAAGGGAATATATTTTTGGCATGATCCGAAAAGGGAGAGGCAGAGACAGAAACAGGCAGATAGACTGACCCAGAGAGAGAGAGAGAGAGAGAGAGAGAGAGAGAGAGAGAGAGAGAGAGATTGCAAGATTCAAGTTAAGGAGGGAAAATTGAAATGTTCTGGGTGAAGGGTGCAGGTCATTTAATGACAACCAAGACCACTTATTGGACCTCAACTCATCCATTCATTATAACTTCTAATTACTCTAAGTTCCTTTCAACACACAAATGTTGATGTTGGAAGAAGATCTAATTACATAATTTGTGAGAAGGATTTATCCTGACAACTAAAATGGTTTTCCTAGAAATTCCCTCCGCTTGAAAATGGAAGTGGGAAACCAAGTCTTTCATGTATAGGCAAACATGCCGCCATTATATTTAATTAACATTTTCAAGCAGGTTACTTTCTACCAGACCATCATCCTCCACTGCTAGCTGTCGAATTCGAATATTTTCTATGAGTTCATTAATACCGAGCGAGACTTTATAGCATCCAGTTGATTGCAGTATTCAAACAAATGCACAAAAATAGTCAACAAAACCACGACTCTATCCAAGAAAAAGAAATATTTGACACCAAGAACAGATCCCTTGACCCAACAAGTGATAACAGGTCACAAAGGAACATCGAGTCAGTGTACCAACTTGAAGAACTATTCTAGATGCTCAAAAGTTGAGTCTTTAGGGCACGGACAGATAATAATTCCAAATTCAAACAAGACTACTAGCTGACGCCAAACAAAATCCAACACGAAACCATTAAGACATCAACTTTAAACCAATCCCATGTTATCTAGTCTATAATCTGAAGTATAAATACCAAACAGATAGGGAATTAAAATTAAAAGAGAGAGAGAGAGGGAATGGGAGGTAGGGATTCATACACGGCGATTCTGTCGGGAATGAAACTACCAGTCGCCGACTTATACTCGAACCGGCAAAAGTAATCTTCGTTGCCGACAGCGTCGAGCTTGGTGTAGTTCTTGAAGCTGTGAACGAAACACTTGCCCTCGATGGTGTCGGCACTCTGGACGTCGTAGTGGTCGGAGAGGAAAACTTCCTTGGCCCCGTGAAACTGGCGCCGCCCCCCGATTGACTCCTCCGGCCGGTAGTACCACCGCACCCTCACCTTCACGTTGGAGCCCCGCGACCCCGCCTCGATGCTCTCCACCCTCGCCACGTACGGCGGCTTCGACGAATCCGGCTGCCGCATCAGCACGCAGTCCCCGGCTGCCAAATCACAACATGAAAATTCACAATTCCGAGCCCTACCAAAAACACGATCAAAGCTTCAAAATTTAGGTTTTTTCTAGAAGGATTGCGGAGAGAGAGAGGATTACGCTTGATGGTTTTGTTGGATCCTTTGATCGTATAGGAGTCTAGGATTCGCTTCGCCGGCCGAGGCTTCGCCATGGGTAAGAGGCGAGGAGGAGGAGACGAAGAAGGGAATGGGAGAGGGAAAGCGAGAAGAGGGAGAGAATTTTTTGTTGTTGTTGTTGTTGTTTTAATCTTTTTGTTTCACCGAAAAATTAAGAAGGTCGGGCGAGCCTCCGACAAACCTAATTTACTTACGTGTGCATAAAAGTTTCTATGAGGGAGATTTATCCGCCGTCCACGATTGGCCGTCACTCTTGGTGTCCCCGGCCCTTTGGACTGACGGAGTGTACGGTACGACGGGATGGGGTTATAAGCCAAAGACGGAGCCCGTACAGTGATATACATATATATATATATATATATATATATGTGCGGGAGACGGAAGCCGGGTTGGTCCGCATGTCCTCTTCGAGAAACATTTCCCGCATGCGAAGCACGGGGGATGGAACCGGGGACTCGGCGCCGGTGTGGCGGCGATCCGGCCTCAACGGTAGCGTTTCCGGATATTAATGCTCCGGGGAAAACCCCGGTGACGTCGAAACGGCGTTTCTTGTGTGGCCGTGGTGTTCTCTTTCCTTTCCGATATATCGGCAAATTAGATGCGGAGGCCTATTCCGAAAGCTATCGAGCATTCAAATGAATGATTGTTGTTTTGGTCGAATCTTGCTATAAACATCTCCATCGTTATAATCCATGCGAAGCTAGCAGACAATCCTCAGACTGCAAGGAACAAAAAGAGAGCTAACGGCCGATATTTTCTCAAACTACAGTTCAAGGATCATTTACTTAAATATAATATAAATATGATAATCTTTGCAACGGCGGGAGGAGGGGGACATGGAGTTATATGAGGGGTATGGGGAGGAGGACCGGTGAGTGGAAGAGTTTTTCTAATTTCATTCCAGGATGCGTCGTCGTTGTCCATGGAGCGATGAGACCGTTTAGACTCAATGGGATTTATCCATACCGAGCGCTTCGCCCCATTCCCATATAGATTGGATCTGGGGCTCACTTACCCGAACTTACAAAACGTCCCAGCGCCAAATGGATCCATCGTATAGGAGGACAAAATTGTCCGTCCACCTGCATCCTGGATGCACATCTGGAAATGCCATTCTGTTAGCAACGACATTAGTGATGAACCTACTATTACTTCAACTTTTTCTGCACCATATTGCGTATCCTGGAGAATTCTATTGAGGCCGCCCCCGCCAGCCTGCTCCAGCCCGAATTCTGTTGAGCGCGCTCGAAGAGGTTTAGGCCAGGTGGGCCTGAAAGATAGGCCCGTTTGGTAAATACGTCGGGCTTGCACTGGAACTTCAAGCACGGCCTAACTCGATTTTTCTTGTTTTGTGTTATTTTTTTATTTCGTATATTTGTAGATATGTTGTAAATTGTTGGCAATATGTAGCTATTCATATTTAGCGTTTTTAAACTATTTTTAAGTATTTTAATATTTAGAAGATAAAAAACGGTTATGAAGCATCAGGCCTGACCAAAGCTGGGAGCCTAAGCAGAGGCTGGGCTTGGGAAAAAGGTTTGGACGGTTGGCATGAAGGCCGGGCTAAGCTCGAGCCTAAGTATATTGTCTTGACTTTTGGGCAAAGCTTAGTCCAGCCTGATCCATGAATAGGTCCAATCATGACAAAAAAGCTAGCCTCTGTTCCAAATCTTATTTCATGCTTAATTGTTCTCTTAATTGGGAAGGGATTTTCCTCTCTTTATCCTTGCTCCCATCCATGATGCCAATGACATCTCCTCCTACCTTAGGCCAGGGTTTTGATTGCATGAGGTTAGGATACATTCACGGAAACAAACAAGGTTAATCAAAATCGGGCTTAGGAAGCAGTTAGGTAGGGACATGTTCAAGTAATTAAGAGATAGCATGTCGTGCTCGACGGCATTAGGAGAAGCCCAACAGGAGTGATAACGCATCTTTCCGGATAGCAGTAGATCCTGTCGATAGAGGGGGTCATGACATCTCATCTCTCTCCGCTCCTCATCTCTCTCTTTGCACCACACCCTCTTCTTCTCCACCTTCGCCTCCCATGGAGGATGTGCCACGACCCTACGTATCATAGCCTCCTCATCATCATGGAAGTGGGCACGGGCTCTTCCAAACTCGTTCCTACCTGTAACTTCCCATCCGACCGCCTGCCTCCTCGCCCATAACTGCCTCAAGGAGCTGCTCCTTGGCCACGGTTGCCTCGCCGACTAATCCCTCCTCCATCCACTGCCACCTTCTGTGTCCTGTAGATGCAAGGCTCCTTTGATTCTCTTGGTCCTCCAAACAGCCCAGAGATCTCGGATATCTTCAGTCCATCCTTTTATCCTGAGTTGCAGTCTCAAGGAGGGGCCATAAGTGTGAGAACCGGAAACTGGGCTCGGTCCACTTGACCGGCCCAGCCACCAGATTCGGCCTGTCACACGTGAGGGCGCCTGATGATCGTTCCGAAGAAGCCGGCCCTGGTTTTTTTAGGCTTCTCCTCCTCCCTTGAAGCCATCCGAAGAAGACCGGCCACGCCACGTCCTCCTGGTTTGGGTTCTTCTTCTTTGGGCTACCAGCCAAGAGAGAGGGAGAGAGAGCCGCAGAAGCCTCGCTCCTCTTCGGTTCGGGTGGTCTTCCGCTATTTCCTTTGCCGCCGGAGAAGAAGAAATCCGCCGGATCTTCACCGGGACTGAGGTAAGGTTCCTAGCTTCATCTCTTTGTTAAACCATTTGAAAAAGAAAGAAAGAAAGAAAGAAAGAAGAAGAGAGGGAAGAGGGCATTTACCCGTGTGCGGCCGCGAGCATCGCTGACGCTGCGGGTCCCCGCCGCGGGCTCTTCCTCTCTTGATCCCTCTCTCTCTCTCCTCCATGGGAAGAAGAGAGGGTCAGTCGCCGCTCTTCCGAGCCCTCTCTTCTCCACGGGACGGAGAGAGGGCCGACCACCGCCGACCGGCCGCAGGCACCGCCAGCCTCTGGCCGCTGCCCCTTCCGAGCCTCGGCATGGGCTAATCAACCAATTAATTTGGATTGTATGTGTTAATGGTACATTTTAAGAATTAATCAACCAATTAATTTGGATTGGA
>JAOXJJ010001052.1:50618-65010 GCA_025769935.1 Phoenix roebelenii | reverse complement strand
CTGGGAGACCAATGGAGCAAGAAATCACAGACTTCTTTTAACACTCTCTCTTGTACCATTCTTTTAGATCTTTGACCTAAGCATTGTTGGGTCTTCCATCAAAAATCTTCCTGCAGATCACCTCGATCTCATCCGATCTCAGCATACTTCGGTTCCAACAGACCTCAGTGCGCCTCGGACGGTTATTGACCTCAGTCCAGGAATGTAGCGGCAATAGGAACCTTTTCCGTAGCTAGATGAGCTTACGAGTGGTATCTTGTCCGAGGCTGGATGACCTTGGGGATAGTTTGGACGAACTATTTCTGCTTGATTTTTGCCGATCAAGCTCGTTATATTCATACAATCGGCTTGTGGTGCGGGGACTGGATGGAGAGATTGCCCGTGATATGAAAGCTCGCGTAGCGGCCGTTGGGATTTATTGGGTCAGGCCCGGAAGTTTCATGGAAAATGCCTCGACTGACCCTAGTTAGAATAATCCATTGAGATAGAAAATGCCATCAGAGCGCACCGTAAATTACTGTTTTCCACCAAGGGACGTCTTTAATGCAGATTTCATCAAAGACCTTGGGAGAGTCCTCCCATGCGATCACAGGGAATGTATCCGTTGATCGAAGCTAGGGATTGTCTCGGAGTCGTCGAGGAGAGGAAGTGGAGAGACGGGGGAGGGTGGGCAGGGATTCGTGGATGGGTTCTGATCTAAAGAGAAGATGGGAGGGCTAGGGGAAGGGATCGGCATGGGACTAATTGATATATTCATGCCTGAACTTGCCTCAACCAACCTAAGTTAGTTGGCATTTTGTAGAATCTTGAATTTTTGGAGATTCGTATATCAATGTAGCAGCTGTTTGATTCATGGATTCGAACAATTATGTTCCAGGACCTGTTTTTCTCGGGTAGAACCGAGTTTAGAGGCTAGAGGCAATTGGTAAAAACCTCTGCTGCTCCTCCCCCAACTGCATACAAAAAGAGCGGCTGGCTGCCCTTCATCCCTACTCTCGGCTCAGATTCAGGTGGCTAATTGTCTGTCGAGCCTTTGGGGCTTGTGGCTCTGTGGTGCGTCCTGGAATCCGGAAAAGCACCGGATCTTGGTGCCCATGCCCCCATGGAATCAGAAGCATCGACGCAATCCACGGGGGTAACAGTTTCAATGTTGGGAGCTTGGCCGTGGTGTGGTATTGGCCGGCGAGGGATTTGTGAAGGCCGACCCGCTGCAGGCTGGAGTGACTTCCGCAGAGCATCCTTGACTGCCATCAAGGGGCCGGAACAAGTTCGCTGTGCACCGGACTTGGCAATGCAACAAAGCTCCTCTTTTTATCTCTATTCCACCCTCAGTGGCTGAAGTTCTCAATCAGCTAAAAAAATAAAGTAACCTTTTCCGTACATTCCAATTTCCAAAGTGCGGTGGTTGCGAGGAAAGATCAACCACTTTCAAACCTTTCTTCTCTTAGGTGTCTGATTGCAAAAAGAAGATCTCCATGAATACAAAAGAAAGGGCAATTTCGTCCATAAAAGCACCGCTCCGCCAAGGAGCGGATCGAAAACCGCAGTGGAGGCCAAAGTCGGCCTCTTTCTTTTCTCACCTCCGCCCCATCTCCTCCCCCTCCTCCGCCGCTCGCCGCTCGCCGCCGGAGAATGACCAGCTCCTCCGCCTCTTCCCGCAAGGTCCTCTCCTTCACCTTCTCCTCCCTCGTTCTCCCCTTCCTTGCAATCTCCTCTCGATGCCCCCAATTCCCCTTCTTTCTTCCTCTCCTTGCGGCCTTCCTATGTCTTCAAAAAATTCCTAATTTGGTCCGGTTCATGTTCTTCGCAGGCTCTGAGCAAGATCGCGTGCGGTAGGCTCCAGAAGGAACTCGTGGAATGGGAGGTCAACCCGCCGGCCGGCTTCAAGCACAAGGTCGCAGATAATCTCCAAAGGTTGGGGCTAGGGTTTTGTCCCTCCTTTTCCCCTTATTTTGATCCGACTCTTGGCTTTTTCTTGTGATCTCTCCCCCCCCCCCCCCAATGTATTTAGTCGATTATTATGTTGGTTTGATTGGAAGGTGGATTATTGAAGTCGTTGGGGCACCGGGGACGCTCTATGAGAGCGACAAGTACCAGCTTCAGGTCGATTTCCCCGAGCATTACCCAATGGAAGCTCCACAGGTGACGAATTCTTGATGTTCTCCGTAAATTTTGCTCTTTGGTTGTGGAAGATTAGTTCTGATATATGGAGTTTTGAATTTTGATCAGGTCATTTTTCTTCATCCCGCACCACTTCATCCGCACATATACAGCAACGGGCATATCTGTTTAGGTAATTTTTATTTGCTTAAAAGGGAAAAACGGGATTTTCATCTATTCGACATTTAAAATTAAAATTCTTGTATCTTACATGTCAGAAAATTCCTTGCTTGAATGAACACTTTTCAGCTTTATTCATTCCGAAGCCATGGTTAAGGTTTGATTCTAATCGCATTATATGCGTAAGAAGTATGGTGTCTTTGTATTGGTGTTGCTGGCAGAGATATTTGAGGACTTTGAAACATTGGTGGTGTTAAGAATCATGACATGTGATGGGAGTCTGTACATATGTCTTATTCTGTTTGATTCTCTGTTTGCATTGCATTCCTTTGTGTCTTCTGAGTGCTGTTCAGGGTTCAGATAGGGAATATCGGGTTAAAGTAAGAGTTTTGTTAATTTAATGATGTCAATAAATTGCTTGCTTTCCTATTCATATGTACTGTGATTTTATTACTGAAATCATTTGACAACAGGCATGAGTATCGAAGTTTGGATAGCAATAAGCACTAGTTCTTTGATATGGATTCATTTGAAAAGGTGCCAAGAACAAATGAGATTTCAGTCCACAAATTACTAGATTTTTTTTAAAAAAAATAAAGGTAGACTAGCCAGTTGA
Organism: Phoenix roebelenii; assembly: GCA_025769935.1. NCBI lineage: Eukaryota > Viridiplantae > Streptophyta > Magnoliopsida > Arecales > Arecaceae > Phoenix > Phoenix roebelenii. The sequence goes on along the minus strand of JAOXJJ010001052.1, from coordinate 62,114 downwards.
ATGTGATATCAAGAACATTGAAAATACTTCTCTGTAAACGTCTTGCTGATATTGGCATATAAGGATTGTGATGATATTCCATCAACTATTTTTGAATTAAACTGTCATACTATATGCAATGCCGGACCATGGATACATGGTGGATAGCATTTGGCTTGGTGATTGGTGCATCAAAGCCTGCATATCGCAGCTCATTATGCTTTTCATGCATGAACACAAGTGCTAAGTGGCAGTTGATCTCTGATAATCAACTTTACTTTATTCTAGGGAGCTCAACCTTGAATACATAAGCATGTATTTACATGTCTATATATTTATATTGACAGTTGGCATGAAATATCCGGGGAAATTTTTGGACTTTTTAAAGGTTGGCAACAATAATATGTTCCCAAATTTAGATTACAAAGATTAAATAGCTCAGAGATGAAGGGAAAGTTCCATATGTTTACAAATCCACATCTTTTTTTAACATCATAACCAAGATAAACTTTAATCTGGACCACAATATTTCTACAAAGGTTTGATCCATATTTCTGTGTTGATAAGGCAGTGATTTGAGAAGCGAAGAACTAAGAAGGTTAATTCTTTCTGCAAGGCTTTCTTAACTTATGGAATTTCATGATCAGATTAAGAAGTTTGAAACCAATCGGCGCCAAGCAATACTAAAGCTATTTCTAGAAGCTTGTCATTGGAAAGATTCTTGTGAGAAAGTTGCTGAAAGCGTAACTGATTTGAACTAGTTCTCTGGTGGATTATTGTGTTTTACTAATGAAACTTTTTGGGTCTAGTTTACTTGAAATAATACAGAATATGTTGTCATGCAACATGTTCCCATATGTCATGAGGTGGGAACATGAAAAAAGCAAAGATCAAAAGCAATCTGTCGTACTGCCCAGTACGGGGCTTACTGGGAGGAAACCAGTACGAAACTTAAATTTCAAATCGGTACAAGCTCCATACCATCCCATACTGAGGTGTAACAACTCCTATCGAGGTGCGTACTAACCTATACCGAGGTATACCGACTTGTATTGAGGCGTACCGAGATAAAAATTGAGAAAAATGGTTAAAGAGCTATTTCGGTATAGAGGTGTACTGTGCCGTACCAAACCGATAAGATTCCGATATGGTACTTGGTATCGAGATTGCGGAACTTGATCAAAAGAGTTTTGAAAGCAACGAGTGAAGGTGTTTAAAATAAACCATATATATAGTATTTGCTTTAACATGAAGAGACCATGTTGTCAATTAGAACTTGATTTATTGAAAGGCCTTTCCATATTCCTATTTTTCATCTATATTCTCACTTGATTCTTTCTTTAATCTTGTCTTCATGATAGGGATTTTGGAGAATGCTTTGTTATCCCTCTTCCTCTCCATTCAATCCTGTCATTACAATTGGTTCAAAAAAGAATAAAGATGAAAATATTTTTGGTAAAATTATTGGGTTGTTGAAGTAAATGCATCCTTGTGAAGTGTTTTGTACCTATTAGATACTTACAAGGTTAAGGGAAAAGTTGAGACATTTATTACGCAGAATATGGATGATAGTTAAAAGGCTTAATTTGATATTTGGCTTGCCTTGCACCTTAAGGAGAGGCTCTTGAGAGATGCCTTGAGGATTGTGGGTGGGGCTTTACAAAGTGAGGGACATGCATCACAGGGAAGACTTATTTGAGATGCGCACCTTGTGCCTTATTTATACCTTTTATTGGAGTCATACTTATTAGGCTTTTAATTATTTCTTTTTCTGATTAAGGGAAGGAATACATGTGTTTTGTTTATTCTTGGATGAGGTTGTTGGTGAACCTAAATGCAGCACTTATTATGGCCGTATGGGTTGCACAATGATATTGAACCAAGGCATGCCATGGTTTGGTGTTTTTGCTTAATGTATGTGCACAGCTGTAGTATGTATAGTGGATGCATGCTAGCCAAGTTTGGTAAAATAATAATGTCTAGTCCCCATACCTGCATTCATGCTTTTTTTCTTTTTCATGTGCTTTCACATGATTTCTCATAAGTTCTGAATCTTTCCTATATAAAAATTTTCATGAAATATGATGCTTAATCCTTATGTCTTGAGGGGTTATGTTTTTCCTTGTGCTTTCACCTTTTGAAATATTGGGTAGGACCATCTAAGTTGTATGAATGGGAGAAAGACTACTTGTGGAGAAAGGCATTTGGGAATGTATAAAGTTGACCTATAATTCAATCAGAAGGATTTGAGCTTATACCCTGTCATTGCAAGTACATCATGCAGCAAATGGTCCTAAATGGATGGTGCTAGGTTAAAATACATCTGTGGTGGGCCCTGTATATGGAGAATCCATATCATGATCATGACTTAATTTCTATACACTTTTGCTTGTAGACCAAAGTTTAGATGGTTAGGAACTTAGGATATTTCTGCACGACATATCATCAAAAATTGTCCAGTGTTGTTAAACAGTAACTCACTACATAAGTAAAACCTCTGAATCATTTAATTCTCTGTTGTTAGGCATTTTAGATGTAATAACAAGTTGCAAAGAGAAATGCTAAAATAACACAGAAATCTCGCAACAAAAACTTACAAAACTAACATGTAACCTTCTGATTTGTCAGATGGCTGACTGCCTGTACTTCGCACTATAGAGTGTTAGTAAATGGATCGATCATATAACCACACATCCACCTTGTAACTTTTTTCTGCGGGACTCTGTTGCCATAGCACTTCTCATTTGCAATTAAGGGTAGCTTAACTTTATAGCTTTCTTTTCTTTTTGTGCTCCTTACCTGTCGTTCAAATGTTGGTATGTGAGTGAGGCATTCTCTTTTTCCAGTGGATGTCTCTACTCTCTATATCTATCCCGTTGCTTTGAAAAAATATTGAGCGATCTTTTTTTGGTGAAAAAATTGGGCGAGTTGATCTTATGGTTTGCAACAAGGACTTAAGCTGATTCAGTAACAAGGTGCATTTAGGATTTGCCTGAACAATACAACAATAAGATAAAGGGACACAGGAAGACTTCGGTAGATGTGAACATTGCAATGATTGAAACAAGCTTAGTAAGAGGGAGAATGTGGATTTTAATTTTGTAGGTTAACTGGTAAAGAAACATAACTCATAATTCATAAAGGCTGGCCCCAAATAGAAATGACTATACTCATGCATTATAGCAATGGTTTATCATTAAAAATGAATGCAAGAAGCATTGGACCTTAACCACAAAAAAAAAGGGTAACAAAGAGAAATGAAAGAAGAATAAATAAGAAAAAGCCAAGGCCGATGCTAACTAATGGGTCCAACTTTGAAGCATCATAGAGAGTCCAAGCACAAAGGACAGGTGTTACTGGGATGACAGTGAGGTTGATTTTCGATAAAACTGGAGGAATGAATTGCATGAGAGGAAGCTGAGGTTTCGTAGAAAATAAATTGATGGATAACTGACTATGGATAGTAGTGAAGAGTTGATTGGGCCCCTGTACTAAGATGCTTTAGATTGGTATATGAAGGTCAAGAAAGAAGATGGTCTCCAAAAATAAATCAGAGGTGTTGTAGAAGGTTATCTTGGGACTGTAGCCCTTCATAAAAAGACCAGGTGAAGGATCCCTGAAGTAAATCCTACATTGTTGTGTAAAAATGATTTCTGCAAAATGTGTTTTTATTTTTTTTGAAAAACAGCAGGGGACTTTTTTTTCGTAACATCCATTTGTCAGGTTTTATAACTTACCAGTTTTGGCAGAACAGTTGTTGATGGAGAACTATAAAACAACCATTGTTGTAAATTTCATTTATTTTTTTTTTTTATAAAGCTGGTTTCGTAAAATTTATCATTCAAAGAGTCCCGAGATGATGTTTCTTCGCAATATGGTGAGTTGACTTTGGGAGTTCTGAGGAAACACCAAGCATGAAGTTGAATGCAATATGCTAGAATTGAGGGCATGCATAAATATTAATATGGCATTTTCTGGAAGATCTGCCTAACATTTTATTTAATTGGCTCCGCAGATATATTGTATGATTCCTGGTCACCAGCGATGACCGTGAGTTCTGTCTGTATTAGCATTTTATCCATGTTGTCGAGCTCAACTGCAAAGGTTCCTATGCATTTCCTCCTTATTAATGCCATCTCTCATGCTACGTATGATGGTTGTCATACGGCAATCTTTTTGTGGTTGCAGCAACGCCCTGCTGACAACGACCGCTATGTGAAGAACTGCAGGAACGGTAGGTCTCCCAAGGAGACAAGATGGTGGTTCCATGATGACAAAGTTTGATGCCGATGGTGGTGCTTCTGCAGTAGAGTGGCGAGGTCCCCCACCTATCTCACAAAGAGTAGCGAGCTCCATTTCCCTGTAACACGGGAGTTTTAGTTGATTCAAATCAAGGATTCCTGAACTGCTGTAAGTTTGCTTGCCTAAATATTTGTTAAGGGTTATGAATTGCAAAATATATGGAGGACCAATCTAGGCCGTGAAGAAAGCGGGGCGAGAAACGCCCGTCAGCCTCGTCAGTGGAAAGGTTGCGAAACATAGTTGGACCTCCACCTCTGTTAAATTACTTCTCGTCTTTAATCTCTTCATTTTTTTTAAAAAAAAAAACGTAATTATAAGGTGTTATTACGCAAATCATTTCATGGAGGTTCCCACTGGTCCAAAAAGGTGACGATAGCACGTGCAAGACCTGTCCTCGAGTTAGAAAAAAAAATGAAGAATGAGACGGGTCGACCCTTTTTTTTGTGTGTGTGTGTGTGTGTGTGTGTGTGTGTGTGTGTGTGTGTGTGTGTGTGTGTGAGAGAGAGAGAGAGAGAGAGAGAGAGAGAGTTGACTATCAGATGATTGTGGAGGGGGTGCGACCTGTGGAGATTTGATTCCTAGATCTACAATCTGCTAAAATAGGTTTCTGTCGATCCAAGATATGGCTCTTGGGGTGGTGATCTTGGAAGTGATGGGCAGAGGATTATTTTGACGAGCACGGCATGCAGAAGGGTTTTACCTCTTAGACGGCATGAATCAGAACTTTCCTCACTCTGCATGCATATGCGTTGTAAAACGATAAAAAGGCATGGCTCCGTAACGTTCGGACTCCTGGGAGATCCCGCACTCTAATTGTGGAGCTTTTCTGTTTAATTCTTTTGGACCTGCAATCTTAATTTTAAAAAGGGGCAGGGGTGCTTTATATTTGTCGTTTTTTTTTCCTCCCTCCCTCCTTTAGGTGTGATCTTTGAGTTGTTGATTTTTGACAATTAAAATTGAATATTTTGGCTGCCTCATTAATTGCTCACGAGTTTTTATAAAATAGATAATCAAAGAAATATAATTCTCTGTGAAAGATATTGTATGAAATAAAGTGTAAAATCTGTTTTCTCTGAAACTTATTTTTAGATTTTATGATTTTTATTAGCTTTAGCTTTTATGCAGAACAATGAGACAACTATTGAAAATTCATTTATCTAAGATAATTATTTTTTTAATATCATAGAAATATTTTGTATTAAATATTTATAAATTTATTTTAGTAAAATTTTCTGATTGAACTATCCTATATGAATATTTGATAAATGAAGATTTCGTATCCCAAATAGGGAGGGAAGCAGCCTTTCAATTCATCGCTCCTGAGGGAATGACCTATTGTATCCTGAGTTTCATTTTCTTCTGTTCTTTCAATTTTCAAAGACAACCTCCCACTAAAATCTATAAACTAGCCACACAAGCCTTTAGAGGTTATATAGGTTTATACGTGTTTGTACTGAATTTACAAACTTCTCTACTTGATAAAAAAAAAAAATCTATAAAAAATAGGCTACGTTTAGCATCATTTCTACTACTTTCTAAAACAAATTTAAAAATAAAAAAGCTATTTTTATTTTTTTTATAATTTTTATTAATAGAAAATATGCTTGGTTTCATCTCCATATTTCTTTTTTTGAATAATAAGAGCCTAATGGGTAAATATTATTGCAATTCTTATATTATATTATTATTATATAACTCGGAAAATCTACCTGAAATTATTATAGTAATTTGAATAATGAAAATATTTCATTCATTATTTTTTTGAGAATTATAATAATAATATATATTAGTATAATATTGTAATTATATTATAATTATTATATATTACTAATTATCATAATATAATAATAATATAATAAGTAGATATAATATTACAGGATTATAATATTAGAATGTAATATAATATATAACTATGTTATATATTATAGAGTATAGTGTACAGTTATTATAATAATATTGTAATATAATATGATAATATGTATTCTTATTATAATAAATTTTGTTAATATAATATAATATTACATATTATATAATGTAATAATTTTATGTAATATTTATTATATTATAATAATACCTAATAATTATTATATTTTTACATAACAACATGTCTTCTTTTTTTTCTTTTCTTTTCTTTTCTTTTCTTTTGGTTAGGACAGGCAATTCATATATGATGAGCATGAATGCATCCAATAAAGCTAGAAAATAGAGTGAAAAGTGGAGGAAGGGACAATGCCGTGCATTCGGGAGTTGTGGGTTATGTTGTGCTCCGGTCCGAAGATGATTCCTCTAGGCTTTGAATTCTTTAGTACAGTGCAGAGGTTGAGGTTGGTGAACATGCCAGAGGATTTCATTAGGAGGTTGAGTCCATCGATGGGTGAGGATTTCTTCCGAGTCACAGCATATTCCTTCCATTCAGGTTCTTCATTAGATTAGGTGAGATGTTGGGTTCTCATTGTTGTTTCTTATTATATAACATCCTCTATAATTTGATGTTGAAGTTGTTACAATCATTCATATCTATGGATAGATACTGTATCTCAGTATCTGCAAGCGACGGTGATATCCAAGTTTAGGAGTGCCGGTAAGAGTTTTTTCTTTTTCTTTTTTCTTTTTTTTTGACCGGAAATGGAGGAATAAAGTTCCTTATTGATGGAGCAGAGGTATATTCACAGGGTGGGTATGAATTGAGGCATATACAGAACTACAGAAGAGGGAGAAGGATACGGGAGAAGAAGAGGAAGAAGTTACGGTCATCGATCTGCTGACAAAATTAGACGAGATAATTTACTGTGGCCCTCCGAAGTCCTTTTGAGAGCAGAGGCTTCCCCATAGACGATGTGTTCTAAGAATCCTTCGAAGAACACAGCTGAATGCGGTTTTTCTCCTAGGAAAAAATTCTCTCATTTCATTCTTACCATATTTGCCAACAAACCTTCGCTATGGTCAGCTGATTCGAGCCCTTCATACCGTGTGATGAGTCATCTTTCGCCTCCAATCCGACCACTGTGCTTGTAAACATGAAGGCCTTCTTCATTACATACAGAAGAGAAGGAATTAGTATTTATTTGCATACTCCAGTCATTTATTTAATTTTATTTTTTCGAAGCAACTGTAGCCCCACGTTCGCGAATAAAAACTCTCTCCTCGGGCTTTGTATGGTGACTTCCACTGAAGGTGGGGTCCCTTGCATGGAAGTGGAGGCGAGGCAGGGCAGGGCGAAGGTACGCTAAACTCCTTATCCATGTTTTCATCTTTATCTGAAGGAGCACTTTATTCGGAGTTGGGACCCGACCATTCTCTAATTTAAATGTCCTCTTCGATGGTGGGACGTGCCTCCGATCAAAAAACACTATACTTTCGTCTTTTGAGGGAGACGTAAAAAATAATTCGATCGGACTTTGGGAGAGCCATAAGGCTGCCGTGAACGATTTCCCTTCTTACTTGTCTGATTTTTTTTCGCTTCCCTTTTACCACAAAACAACAAATTTGGATTCTTCCCCACGGAAACGGACAAATGCCATCCCTCCCTTAGGCCTTCCGGGCTGCTGCTATCTTGCGGGCCCGTATCGAGTTAAAGACCGAACCTTTTGATGATACATTTGGATTCCCATGCAAAAAATCCATCTAAAGCGCGCGAGCGGAATATCATCGATCTTTTTCTATCTTCCTGACCCCCATGTAAGCGTAATTTCCCCATCTTCTGCGGTCTTCGTGCGCCATCCCGTTAAGCATTGGCGGAAGGAAAGTACGAAAGTTGGAGGAGTTATAGATGGCAGGCAGGTCCAAGCTTACGAAATTTCTACCCGCGTGCTCAAAATATTGCTGCATTGTTTGCCGATGATCAACAGTGAGAGCCTTGTCTGCTTGCTGATATCGTCTTGCTGCGATCCTATTGGCCCTAATATCGTAACAAATATTCAAATGCATATGAGCAGAGCAGGTGACCCATGCGGAGTTTGATTTAGCATCAAAGTTCATTTGAGTGCTAAGTTGACGGGGTGTTATTCGCAAGGAAATGCCAAGTTAGCGTCGTCATACTTTCGCATTTGCAGCGAAGTGGAAGCTGCCTATAGAAAACTATGCAAAAGCAGTATGCATGCAGCGCCAGCTATGGCTATCCGTGCTGCCGTCTCGCACGCCGGCTGCACGCACAGTAGTTGCTGCCGAGCTTGGATCGCATCCGACCACGCATGTAATTAATTGGTCCCGTCACATTACCGGCTGCATTGAATGTATTTGCTAATTTGTGTCTGCACAATGATTATTTGGTGAAATTTTGCATTTATGCTGCAACAACTAGTTTTATGCACAACACGTCAAAGAGCTGACGACTGATAATAAATACTGCCTTGTGAAGGAACCCTTATGTCTCGATCAGCTGCCGATCAGGACGAAACTACAGCGTCGTGTACCAATCAAGGATTCAGCTGGCCTCTCTTCATTGCTTGGGCTCGATCCAAGCTCAGTTGAACCCAAACAAATTAACCCACTGGATCGATCTATTCGCCAAAAGTCCTTTTTCTGAAAATAAAAAAACTTGGAAAAAGTGGAGATCCAATCTATACTGGCGAGGAGATTAGTTAGGAACATGCAGGAATTGGCACAAGAACAGGTCTTAAATGAATTTGGGTCAAATTCTGACAGCAAAGGTTTGTCCTGATATATTTGAGCAATTGTGTTGCGCAAAATTGCCTGACAGCCTCATCTACAAAAATAAAAAGAGCAAGAAAAACCACAAAAAAAAGCATGAAAACTAATGATAGGTAGTTACTCGAGTTGAATAAAGAGAAAACCATGCTTGCACCGCGTTCTCTTGGATATGAATTAAAAAAAAAAAAAAAGTTTTTGATTTCGGCAAAACTTTATGCTCTCTTTTGTGAGAGGCATATGGATATGGATCTACGTGCCGGTTCCACTTTTCAGCATGAGCTCGCTTTGTTTTTTTTCCCCTTCTTTTTAGGGCTTTACCTTCCCCCAAGTTGCACCCAGAGAGAGAGAGAGAGAGAGAGAGAGAGAGAGAGAGAGAGAGAGAGAGAGGGTTTCTTTATGGCAATTAATATGTAGCATAAAGAGGGCCACATATGACTTGGCACATGAAAACTATACTACGTGTGAAGTGGTGTACATTTCGATCATTTTGATAAATGTTAATGTTTGGCACGTACTAGACATATGAGTAAATATCTGCTTCCAAGGAAATCGAAGTGTCTCCCTGAGAAAGTATTTCAAAAGGGCATGCTGATAATAATACTTGAAAAATTAGGTCCTTGGAGTTAACCTTATATAGGGAGAAATTTTTAATATTTGCTGCTGGTCTACCCCGGCATATTTTTTTACATTATAAAGCATGATTAGTTTGTCGTGTTGTAAGGTTTGTAATAATTTACATAGAAAATCTATAATAGGCTTAATTAGAAGAAATATTTTGGATAATATTTCTTTTCTTTTGAGCTAGTATATGGTCTAGGATTTTTCGTTGAAGTCAAGAAACCTAGTGCCAAAGTTCAAAACCTTGAGTCCAACTCGAATTGGCTAGAAATTGAGTCAACTCAAAGTTAATGAAATTGAGTTCTAAGATCTTGAATTTTAATAGATTATACAAACCGATAGGCAAGAAGATAACAATTTTGTACTATATTGAAACCATGAAATTACATCTAATGCTTCACTCTTTGAGTTTTAATTATAGTTAATTAACCAAATTTAGAGTCAGCTTAATGAGTTAACGAATATAACTACCGAGTTTTACAAATCAAAGGCAAGAGTTTATTTAAATTTACTGGGAACACAATTGCATGCAGCCAACCTGGCTATGCTTTCAGTCACCACACAAATAAGTTCTTCAGCATTATCATAGACATTACTAATGGCCAAAATGACTTGATCCTATTTGCCAACAGAGTAGAACTGTTGCAGGTTTGATCAATTACAAGCTTTCGTCACCCATAGTTCAATCGTGTATAATTTCCACTCCTACCGTCTTAATTTATATGTTAAACATTGAAACAATGCATTTACTCCAATTAGACATTGCTATGTGGCTTGTCCGATCACCTTGTTTCAAAAGGAATGGCAAAAGTTGCACTCATCAAGTTTTTTTTTTTTTTTTTTTGGAAAAAAAACAAACCCCATGCAGACACGGTCAGAAGGGGACATGCATGCATTAAAAATGTGGGAAAGTTTTGCAAACAACAAAAGGACACCCAACTTTCAACGGATCGAAAGGAACAGAAACTCTAGTGATTAGCCAGGTGGCCAAACACGGAGAGCTTGCAAATGGAGGTGCATAAAATAACTATTAACCAACTACTTATGCCCATTAGTTAAAGCGATCTTTTCACATTAATAATAGATGATTAAGGTACAGAGCTTTCAATAATTAATACATAACTAGACTAACAGCAAATTAATCTAGGGCTCCTTTGGGTCGCAGAAAAAGAAAGGGAAAAAGTGTGGTCAACGAAAAAGTAATGAGATGCCTCTTGTTTGGTTGGAGTTCTCAAATAAGATAGATGAGAAAGTTGTATTCCCATAGGAATATGATTCCCACATTTTGGGCTCGTTTGGTTCGCGGGAAGCATTTTCCCTCCTAGGAATTTATTTCCCAGAAGAGGATGCCTAGGAAAGTACTTTTGGTATGTTTGGTTGACCATGAGAAAGTGACAAATTTCCAAAGTGCTTATGTTTGGTTGGCTATCCACTTTTCTGGAAAAGTTATATATAATCCTATTATGTCCTTAATAAAAATTAGGTATTTAATGCCTCTTTAATGCTTCTTTAATGCTTAATGACCTTTTTGAGAAAAAGTAAAAATAGAGTGATTTCCGCCCCATGGGAAAGTAACTTTCCTATATATCTCATGGGAAAGACTTTCCCATAAAATGTGGGAATCATATTCCAATGGGAATACAACTTTTCCGTCTCTCTCATTTGAAAACTCCAACCAAATAGGAGACATCTTATTACTTTTCCGTTGACCACATTTTTTTCTCTTCTTTTCCCGTGAACCAAACGAGCCCTTTATGGGAAAGTTACTTTCCCATGAGGCGGGAATCATTTTATTTTTATTTTTTCTCAAAAAGACCTTTCAGTATTAAAGAAGTATTAAAAAGGCATTAAAGACCTAATTTTTATTAAAGGCATAATAGAAATTATACATAATTTTTTCAGGAAAGTGGATGGCCAACCAAACATAAGCACTTTGAAAATTTGTCA
>JAOXJJ010001052.1:38629-50518 GCA_025769935.1 Phoenix roebelenii | reverse complement strand
AAGTGGATGGCCAACCAAACATAAGCACTTTGAAAATTTGTCACTTTCCCATGGTCAACCAAACATACCAAAAGTACATTCCCAGGCATCCTCTTCCTAGGAATTTGTTTCTCAGGAATCATATTTCTAAGAGGAAAAATGCTTCCCGCGATCCGAGCCCCTAGTAAATGGTGCAAGAAGGGAAAGACAAAATTGCCGGAGCCAAAAAGCTATAATCATTAATAAGAGAAATGAGATCAATAAAAAGCGAGAAATCATTTGCTTGATAGCATTTTCAATAGGAATTTATTTGTATTATCTTTGAGTCTTCACCTGGGTAGGCCAGAGCGGTGCCTGTTTTCTTGTATTATCTTCTTTTTTTTTTTGATTTTATCGGTTGCATTTATATTTATCACCTGCGTGTGAGCACGCAGTTGTACCAAAAAAAATAGTAATTCATTCGTGGGTATCTCTAGTATTATGGGCTACCTACTTTTCTAACTTTTTTTTTTTTTTTGGGATTCTCTGTTGAAAAACCTGGTATAAGCATTTCGGATCAACTGAGTTGAAGGGAATTGCCTCCTGGCCTTTTTTTATGTGAGAAAAAACTTTTTTTCTTCAAGTCCTAAGATAAGGTTTAGGTCCACCTACTGGTGGTTAGAGATAGAGCGCATATTAACAACACCAACTCGCACAACCTGTTTGGAAAGGACTTATTAGAGACTTGAATTCGAAGAAAGGCCGAAGAGAAAAAAAAAAAAAAAAAACTAGTGACTTGAGAGATAGACCCTTGTCATGCCGCTTTCAAGGTTAAGGGCTAGGGATGGCTTGCTCTTTCTTACAGTCTCACGTGCTAATATAGAATGTTGGGTTTGATGAAGATGATGTTTTGAAGGGAGGGAGGGAGAGAGAGAGAGAGAGAGAGAGAGGGAGCTAAAAAGAGAAAGAGTATAGTATTTAAAGAAAAAAAAAATTGATCAGAGCATAGGGAGGGGAAAAAAAAGGGTCTTAAAAAATTTTAAATGGAGGGGTCTTTTTCTTCTGTATGGGTTGGTGTTATTGGGGGGTGTGGGTGATGTAGGAGCCCGATGAAAAGGGCTTGTTTGTGAGCCTCGGGATCGGTTTTGTCCCCATTTTGGGAGGGATTTCTCTCAGCCGATCGGCTTTGAATTCATGGTATCCTGCTCCCCATGAGGAGCACAGCGCCACCTCTTCCGGGCTCTCGCTCTCAGGTAATCCTTTGTTTTTTTTTTATATATATAAAAAAAAATCTCGGTCTCTATCTCCCCTAATTCCATCAATTTCCGGTAGTTCAGAAAGAAACTTTTTTGAGTTATTTATGTGATATCAAAATCCCATCGTTTTCTTCTTCTTATTCTCTTTGTTTGTCAGATTTAACTTTTGCGTCTGTTGGGTGCAACTAACTTTTTTGCTGATGACGAGCTCGAAGTTTTTTTTTGTTGTTCTCAAGCTGATTTTTGTTTGGGTCTTTAACTTTTTCCCCTCTTCTTTTCATGGATTCTGGGAAGTTGGGTTTGTGTTTGTGAAGTTTTATTGAAGGTCTAGGATAGATATAATTTTTTTGTGTGGCTACGATTTTTGGGCGCCTTGGGGTTCTGGAATTTCTGGAGCGATGACAAGTTGAAAGGAATTAAAGGAGTGAAATTTTTGTGTCGGTTTTGGATTTTGCAAGTGCAGGTAAGAGTTTTTCTTTATATATGTGATTGTTCATGAAAAAAACCCTTTTCCTTACACACGCTACAACGACCAGGATCATGAAAAAAGGAAACAACTGAGAGGGTCGGTGGATTTCTTTTTTGGCTTCTTCCCTGAGCATCGGCATCAAGCAGATAGCTTTCTGTTCTGAAAACTTGGAACCTAGGTTGCTCTAAATAGTTTTTGGTGATTTCCTTATTTTCATCTTTTAGAAAAAAGTTTGTGAGCTTATCCCATGTAACATTTCCAACTTTTTTAGGAGCTACCTGGAGACACATATAAACAGTAGTTTGATGATATGATTTTTTTTTTAATATATAGTTCTGATCGGCATCGTCAGCTTTTTGGTTCTTCATGTAGTGGTATCTGTTGGGGTAAGTCGTTGCTGTAGGCCAACTTATGATTTATGAATGGCCTCTACTTTTTCTCTCTATTATCCTGGAATCTTTTGTTTTTTTAGAAAAAAGATGATCTGTTCTCTTCTATCTCATAACAATAAGCTGATGTCTTCCCTACCTACTCCTTGTGGTCTTACCTGCACCGTATGATTCATCATCTTCGCTCTAGTTTGTATTCTTTCCAGCTTTTCAAACTTCTGCTTTCTGTCCTTGCCGCTAACTTTTTATTTGTGCTGATGATTTCTTGCAGCCATATCATTTATAAGCAAAGGGCTTCTTTATGGGGACCATCTGCTTGAGTCTCCATCACCACAATAGCCAGAAAAGAATATATAGGTTGTAATGCTTCACCATTGTACTTGTTCCGTTTGTACAGTTTGTAAATTTCTCAGACGCCTCAAAATCAAGGAAGAGGGTAATGGCCGCTTACTACTCCAGCTCTACCAACCAAAGGGATGTCACGCCAACCTTCTATACAAGGGACCCAGGACATGCATCGTATCCTGAGTCCTCAAGTACAAGCAACATGATTTATCCAAACTATTCTTCTGTTCCATATTCAGACAAATTGGCTGGCAATAACCAATCCCAACAGAACGGCATGGACCTTCCTGTTCCTTCCTCTATGATATCGCATGACTCATCTACAGGGGGGGCTGGCTTTGCATCACATCTTGGTGAGCGCTCTTACAATGCTTTGAATGATGGAAGGGATGAGGTATTGTTCATGCAAACAATTGACAGGTCACTGACTGGAGTTAGTGATCTGGTTTGCAGTTCAGTTGCTGATGATCCCCATATGAGGGTTCATACTCAGTTGGGCATTTTAAATGGTCAGAACGTGTCATTGCATCAGTCAAATGTTTCGACCGCACCATGCCAAGGTTTATCTCTCAGCCTTAGCACAGAGATTCCAGTGCCTTCATTTCAGTTCCAGCCTGCAAACTCAGACATCTCAATTTTAAGTACTCATCAGTCAAATTCGGGAGATGGCAGGGCATTTAGAGATGATAACTCTAGATACAAACTTATGCATTCAAATGCGTCTCCATATGGCCTCTCGAGTATCACAAGCACAATTTCAAGTTCTAGATATCTCAAGGTGGCACGGCAGTTGCTTGATGAAGTTGTTAGTGTTCGGAAGGCTTTGAAGCAGGAAACAGACAAAACTCAAAGTTTGGATAATTCTGGTGGCACTGCAGAGTGCAAAGATAGTGATGAAGTATCGAAGTGTGATGGGATGTCTTTAAATCCTCAAGAGTCCAATGTTCAATCACCTACTGAACTCTCACCTTCTGAAAGACAGGGCCTGCAAAACAAGATGACGGAGCTTCTGGCAATGTTGGATGAGGTGCAAACTCATTTACTTCTTAATTTTAGCTCTTTAATGGAAATGTACTATAATATACCAAGTTAAAGTAAGTTAATGGTCAGAAATATATGTGCAAATAAAATTTTGAATTTTCCAACATCAGTAGATTAGATCAGCATCTCTCTATGTCATAAATGTCATCTTGGTTGTAATTGATTTGCTTAATTGTATTCAAATGCAATCTTTTACCTACTTCTTTAACAGTACTTTTTTATCTGTGATAAAGCTGAAAAAGCAATTTAGGTGCATGTTATTTAGCGTATAACTTACACTCAATTATGTAAACATATCTGCTAACTTCTTCAAGCTAGAAGAAGGGAAAGTTATTTATGAATTTTGATTCCTATACAGAACATGCATTGCTTTAATGTCTATTCCCCTTGAGTCATCCAATTCATCATTAGAAAACAAATTATATATGCTTAATAGTGAATCAAAATCCTTTTCTACTTTTTCTTTACCACATCTGTCTCAGTTTTAGTACATTTGTCATGCTCTGTATTTACATGCATATAATTTTTTTGAAGGATGAGCTCGAGTAGAAGGTTGGTGGAGGTTATGGATATCTAGGGTTTTACAGGTTTCAAAGGTTTTCTCCCCATAATAACTCTTTATCGAGTGTTTGTTTTCTGTCTGAATTTGAAAGTAGCCTCTGGGTGCATATGAATTGTCTTCATAGGCGAACGATTGACCCTTTAATCCCTGCATTAGGATATCTGTCTAATGCCCTCTGGGAACAGTAGGCTTAGCAGACTGCTATGTTGCTTGCCATGATAATCAAGGCTGTAATTATATTAATAATTACTGCTAAAAAAAGGTGAGATTATATTGGATGCCCTCTTCTGAGAGAAATTACGCAATGTCATGGTTGAAGCAGTGAAATTGTTTGCTAAACCTCATCTCTTCATCTTTTGGAGGTAAGCGAAGCAGTAGGTGGGTTGCTGCAGCTTGGTATATAAGCTGTCATAGACCATAACCATCTCCTAAGTCATCTCTTCCTGACCTGTAATAGTGACATATTTGAGGTAAGATCACTGGAAACAAACAGTCAAGAATGAGATAGGATAAATAAGGTGCGCAGGAGCTAGTAAAGTCTAACATGCATCACAAATGCAACTATTTAGTTTTAATATCTTGTTAGAAATATATCCAAGTCTAGCTGAAGAGATGGAGAAGGGCTCAGAGGATGGATGAGATAAAAATAGAAATGGGAGAGAATTTTAAAATAGATACGAATGATGATTTGGATATCAGAAGCAGGAGGGAAAAAAGAGATGTAAAGGATAAAAAAGGGAAAGGCCCTACACCGAATGCAAGACCAGTAAAGTTGAAATTTGATGAAAGAACACTGTGATTATTTTATTGGTTAAATTTATAAAAAGATTCTTGAGTAAAGGAGAATCTAGATGGAGTAACTTTTGCTACTAACTAAATGTGTACAAGTGCAGTGTTTTTCTAAGGTGGTCAAAATCAAACTTATGAACATGGCAAATTAATTCAAGAGGCAGCACGATGAATGTTAGAGTAATTAAACTATGATCTTGAAAACCAAATGGAGTCTATGCCATGAACCTTTCAACCATTGAAGGTTTATCTAGTAGTTGGAGTCTGTGATAAATACCTTGAGGAGTAATGTGACGGAGTCACCATGATAATGAAAGAAATACTCAGGTGATCCATGTTTAGTGGTATATATGGTTTGGAATTACCCACATAGAGGCCATGATGACTTGATCCCTCACAATCTATCTCAACTTATACGATACGAAGTAATCCTTGTGATGTCCTAGATCTTATGATTGAAAAGCAGAAAGTAATCCTTTCACCATGTCCTTGAACTTGAGATATTGACAACTTGGTCAGTTGAACCCTTCATCTGCTTTTAATAGTCAATAATTTCAAAATATTTTTTACAGGGAGCTGAACTAGACACTAAAAGCTCCCATTATGGTTCCATGAAAGATGTGGCTATATTATATCTGAATATAGGAATTGCGTAAAAACCATATTGTAAATCCAATCGAGCTCCTTAAATCAGATTTGAAAGTAGTCTTGAATGTAAAGAGAACCTAAAAGTAACCAAAAGAAGGCTTTATGATGGGCCCATCTATGCTGAGGTTTGTGTTTTATTATGTAGTTGTGCTAGAACAGACCTCTAAATTTTCAAAAGAAGCTCCTCGTTACTTCTATTCTATGCACCCATAGTTTATATAAATTAGGTAATAAACATTAGGTACTTTTTTGCTATGCTTGGCCAGTTGCTGCCTTGGACCCTTGGTTCATGTTTTTTTTTAAAAAAAAATCATTTTTTAATTTTCTAGAATATTGTTTTTAGCATGTTTGGTTTGAGATAAACATTATGATAATGCAATTGAAGTGTGTGATATGAGAGGAGTATTAATGCATTATATTTTCTTGGTATTAAGTGTTCTGAAGAATTAAGGATTTAGAATTTTTTTGGAGAAAAGTTTTAATAGAACTTAGAAATATGATAATTATTCACTTAGAAACATTCATATGATTTTGTGTGTTAAAAATGACTACTACAGTTTACTTATCTGGGAGAATTGAAAAACCCACAATGACCCACAACCTTTAAAACTATATAAATCACTTATGACGTAGAAGACTTAATATGATCTATTTTTTGCCAATCTTGTAAGAAAAATTTCTATGGAAAACAATTATGGATAAATAAGAGAAGGATCAAGTAGTTTTTATATAATTCTTTCGTGATAAAAATGTTAATAAATGATAAATGGTTTTCAAATGATATTTTTATGAAGATACTGACTGCTAATTTATTTGCCTACAGACCTCAGTTTATCTTTGCCTGAACTTAATTTTCCCTCCATTAAACTGCAGGTTGATAGGAGATATAAACAGTATTACCATCAGATGCAAATAGTAGTGTCATCTTTTGATGTAGTAGCGGGCTGTGAGTCTGCTAAACCATACACTGCACTTGCCCTTCAAACAATTTCTAGACAGTTTCGCCGTCTGAGAGATGCTATTAATGGTCAGATTCGAGCTACTCGAAAGAGCCTTGGAGAGCAAGACAATTCAAGTAGTAAGGGTGTTGGAATATCTCGCCTAAAATACATAGATCAGCAACTTAGGCAACAGAGGGCAATGCAACATCTTGGCATGGTTCAGCACAATGCTTGGAGACCGCAGAGGGGGCTACCAGAGACCTCTGTTTCAATACTACGTGCTTGGTTGTTTGAGCACTTTCTTCATCCGTAAATTCTCTTAGAAACCTTTATTTTGTTTCCTCTTGATAGTTTAGTTTCTCATGTTTCGTTTTCTTAGTGTTTTTGTATACTATTTTCTCCAGTTACCCGAAGGATTCTGAGAAGTTAATGCTGGCAAGACAGACAGGCCTAACAAAGAGCCAGGTATGCTATTTATTTATTTATTTGTTTATGTTTAAAAGAAGTTTAGGTATAGGAGGGGAATTACTAGAAGGGAAAATGGAGCTTTTTAGTTACACAAATGTTGCTAAATATTTGCATATCAGGACTGCATGTTAAAGTCATAGACCTGATTTTATTTAACACCATACATTGCTTTAAAATATTTTCTACAATCAGAAATTACAAAAAAGGGGCAGGGACCATACACTCAACTGTATTGATCATTGGACTTGCATAGTTGATGATTTATGGCCGGACGCAAACAATTATGAGTGAACTCATTTGGGATCCAACTCAAACATTAACATTTTACTTCCAACTTACCAGTGTTTAATAAGGTTAGATTTTATAATGCTCACTCTAGGGCTGGAATTCGGCACGGCTGGGCCAGTCCATAGTGTTGCCCGAGCTTGGCCTGAATTTTTTTTGGGCTCTAGGCTGGGCTTAGGCCCGAAATTTATTTCAAATCCCTACCTGAGCCCCGCCTTGCCCCAAAGCCCAACCGAGCACCCAAATAGGCCTGTTTAAGCCAGAAGGCTGGGCCTGACCTGAATTGGCCTCACTAACCTGAAATTCTTGGCTCAACTGGCCGAAAATGCTTGGCCCAACCCGAAAGACTCCCAGTGGAAGATCCTAATAATGAATTTGGCCCAACATCGATCTCGGGTTTTGGGTTTCAAGGCAGGCTCAGCTAGGCCGACCCCGGTCTAGAATTTATTGAGGCCCTTTTTTCAGGCCCAAGCCTGACCAAAACATTCTCGGACTTGGCCCAATGCCTGACTGGAAGCTGGCTTGGCCTGATGGGCCTTAGGCCAGCCCGGGGCCATTTCCAGCTTTAGCTCACTGCCAAATTCCTTTGACAATTGAATTTGAATTCTAAACTTTGATGGGTCTGTGCACTCATGATGGTATATGATCAGACCCTATTAATCTAATAATTATAATTCTGTGACATCAACAAGAAATGCATGATATCTGTATGCATCTGCCTTGTTAAACCCCCAGCTTTATATTGACAGTATATTTTCATGCTAGTGGAATCGAGCAGTCCCAGGAAAATTTGTTTGATGCCCTTTGTTTATGGACAGTTAGTTCTATTTTCATGCAGATCTCAAACTGGTTCATAAATGCTCGCGTTCGCCTGTGGAAGCCTATGATTGAGGAGATGTACAAAGAAGAGATTGGTGAAACTGAGATGGACTCAAACTCTTCATCAGAGAATGTACCCAAAAGTAAAGATGAGACTGGATCCTCTGAGGAGAGGGAACGCTCAAAAAGTCCTGCAACTGAAAGATGTCACCTGAGCCAGCTTGATGAATCTTTTAAATCGGGCATCTCTGACATGGATATGGGCGAGACAGCTGCTGGGTTTCAGAATGAGGCAAATGCGGATGACACATTCATGAATCTCATGCTAAAGGATCAACGGCCCGATGGAGGGGACTGTGGTCTCCTCCATGATGCTATAGCCCAGAGATCTGATGGAAGTGGGAGGTTTTCAGCTTATCAGATGGCTGAGTTGGGGATGTACGGGAATGGCGGGGTGTCTCTCACATTGGGTTTGCAGCATTGTGATGGCGGTCTTCCTGTATCAAACAGTCAGAAGGGCTACCTAGGGGTGGGAGGGCAAGATGCATACAGCACTGCTCCTCCCCTTGAGGCTGATGCGGCAGATTATGATTGTACAAATCTGATGGACCCGCGCCACAGGTTTGGACCATCACCTTTGCTGCATGATTTTGTTGCTTGAGCACTCTTAGCAGAAGGAGATGGTGGTATCTCAAACTCGTGATGTGGGAATAACATGTCTAAAGAAGCTTGATGTTTCTGCTGTAATTGTTGGAGAATGAAACAATCGCATGTAATAAAATGGAACATAAGTGAGATGGGTGGGATAAATAGTTTAGCATGTAAAGATAGAAGAAACATGTAAAATTTTATTCATTTTCATCCTGCTAAAGGTAAGATCTAATGTAGTTCTTGTTGGAGTTTTAATTTATAAAAAGATTTAAATTTTAAAAATAAAATCGATCTTATCTTCTATCTGTTAGTTGTTTTAAAGGTTTTAAAACTTTTTTCATTTTGATCCCACTTCGGATATGTGAAAGCAAATCTTTTTTCGTTAAATGGAGAGTCTTCTGCAGGAAACCGAAGTCGGGCTTTGAGGCAAGGCACGCGCGCTCGGCTCAAATGCTGCTTTTAAGATAGAGAAAGGATCTAAGACAAAAAGTTTGAAGTTGTTGGCTTGAAGTACTCTTCTTTTTAAGTTATTGCTCGCAATGGACATCGGTAGATGATTTGTTGACACATGTTGAAATGATGAAAAGGAGATGGTGAGAAATGAGAAAGGAGGAAAGCTTATCTGGCAGTTGTCGGACCCCAAATATTATTAACGGTATTTGACTTTAGAATCAGCGGTTTGATACATTGTATAACTATATTATGTATATGTAGCCATAGACTTGCATGGCCATCGTTTATTTTTGTACTACTATTAGATTTAGGTATATAATTTTCAGCCCAACTTAGATTCTCTTTCTCTCTTTCTCTCTCTCTCGCAAGGTGTTAATATTGATTTATGCCAATAGCTTAAAATCATGGGCTTTCATATGCCATTGTGACAGCCTACAACAACTAATGACCAATTAAACATAGTAAGGATTCTATGGTTTAGAAGACATGGTTTATAGAGTCATTTGGCTTCATAATATCCAGTTATTATTGTTTTCTCCTAAGATATATAGTGCTAATTATCCACGAGCACGTCTTTAGCCATAAATTTCTTCTAAAGGCAAGTCATGATGAAAGGGGTGCCAAAATTGGAGCAAAACTTTATTGGTGATATGTAATGATCTACAACAGTTGAGTTTACCTGTTATCTCAATCCATCCTCAATGTCATCGCCCACGGTATGTGTCAAATTTGTCAGTAGAAATATACGCACTATAGGAATAAAGGTCAATTCCGACTGTTATTCGCCGACTCTAGGAAGAAACGTTTTCTACCGTTGGTAAGTTGTGTACCGTGCTAAAATTTGTCGCCCATGCATTCGAGAGAGCTAGCTGACTTCAAATTTCTTGTGTAGCTGTGCACCAATGAATTTTATACTGATCCCCAATCATGAATGCTGATCGCTTGCTTTATCACAAACTTACAATAGCAAGCATGAGAAGATGACATAGGGGAAGCAGGTCGAGGCGTGCACGTCGCCTTTAATAAAGGATGGAAGAGGAAGAGCAAGCACGTACTTGGCGTAGGAGAAGCGGGTGCGAGCACATTGCCTTTGATGAAGGATAGAAGAGAAAGAGCAAGCACATACTTAGCGGAGGGGAAACAGGTCGAGGCGAGCATGTCGCCTTCAATGAAGGAGGGAAGAGGAAGAGCAAGCACATTGCTCTCTTGTGATCACACCAAAAGAAACTTTGTGGAACAATTTTACTACTCAAAACTTCGATGATTCCCATACAAAGGAGTAAGGCCTTTATATAATAAGGGCGAGCCACACATAAGTAGAAAGACAAAAAATAAAACAAAATTTTAGGACAATAATTCTAAAAAATGCTGAAAAGATTCAATGGATTCTCCAAACTAGATGCAGCTAAGATCGCATGTAGGAGATTTGGAGTGGACGTCTTGGTTGGCCTTTCCTTTTTTGGTAGGATTCTCCAAACTAGATGCAACTAAGATTGCAGGTAGGAGATTTGGAGTGGACGCCTTGGTTGGTCTTTTTTTTGGCTGGATTCTCCAAACTAGGTGCGACTGAGATCACGAGTAGAAGATTTGGAGTAAGTGCCTTGGTTGGCCTTTCCTTTTTTGGTTGGATTCTCCAAATTAGGTGCGGCTGAGATCACGGGTACGAGATTTGGAGTGGACGCCTGCGTTAGAAGATTTGGTGGCATTATCAAAAGTGTAATCCAGAGAACAAAGACTACCGAACTGGGAACCAAATATGGAAAAATTCAATCTCTCTCTCTTTCTCTCTCAATCTCACGTCATTTTTATTCTCTTGAAAAAAAAAATAATGTATTTAATATCACAAACTTGCAATGGTGGCCCGATGTTCCCATACAATGGCACACCTTTTTGATAGAGCAAGATCGCTACAGTAAACATTCAGTATTGCTACGGGCGGGCGAAGCACAAATGGACTATCAGCTACAGGGGCAGAACTCCAGGCAGCATGAGAAAGCATCTCCTATGTGAGGCGGAAATTGTAGGTGGAGCGTATCATTCTCGAGGAGGACTCGATCATGGTGATCGACTGGTTGTGCGAGGAGGGGAGGAGGGGGGATGGAAGTCCTTTACTCGATGACATCGGGCAGATGGTGAGGAACTGTAGTGTCTTTCAAGCTATGCATGTGTATAGGGAAGCGAATAAGGCTGCCGACTGGGTTGCATCCTACACAACATAGCACTCCAGAGGAATTCTATGGATAGACCAGGATATTCCTCCTCCACAGTTTTGTCACCTATGGTAGAATAGGGTGAAGTGGCCGTTGTATCAAAAAAAAAAAACAAAAAAAATGTTTGGTATACCACCTTGTTCATCAAAAAGTGTGGTGTGTGTATATATATATATATGTATGCATGTATGTATATATACATACATGCATACATACATACGTACATACATACATACATACATATATATACACACCAAGGAGAGAGTGAGAGTATTAATTGGGGGTTGAGAGGGTGAGTTAATCTGAGATGTTAAAGAGACATAAAATACCCTTAAGAGTCATAAAATGTAAGGATATTTTTTGTTCAATGAAAAATAAATAGATTGATAACCTATCATAACAGAGAGTAGGTTATCAATCCTCTATATATATATGTGTGTGGGGGGGAGAGAGAGAGAAAGTATTAATTAATTGGGGGTTGAGAGGATAAGTTAATGTGAAATTGTAAAAAGACATAAAATATCTTTAAGAGTTTAAAAAATAAAGCTATTTTTTGTCCAATAAAAAATAGATAGATTGATAACCTACCATATTATCAATCCCCT
>JAOXJJ010001052.1:0-16108 GCA_025769935.1 Phoenix roebelenii | reverse complement strand
TGGAGCACAAGTTGACTTGATGTTAGCCCCTTATGAATTGGTCTTGAATTCTTGGCATGCTATAAAAACTAAGACAAATAGAAGCCACCTAGAAATTATAAACTTACCATGTATGAATTGTAATTGAAAACTACCGACCATGGAATAGGAAAATTGTCCATCACATGTTTTTTGATCAATGTATGCCAAATAGAAGCCACCTAGAAATTATAAACTTACCATGTAGAAAATTGGTAACATTGGGAAAGTTGATATGATCTAAACCTCCTAATTTTAAAGTTATATAATCTAAACCACCTAAACATCAAAGAACAAAACTTTTGATGTGAGTGAAGATCATTTCAGGTCAGTTTTAAACTTATGATTGATTTTTTAGAAGGTTGAAAATTTGGAAGGCTCCTGAGAATCTTGGTTTGGACTCGTAAGAATAAAGAGATAAAGTCTTGGTCAGAAACTAGTTTTAATCAGGACAAACAATACCCAAATGATGCCATCAAGGTTATTAAATTAGGGTTTGAATGTTGTGAACAGCAGAATATGCTTTCTGAATAGAGTCCAGTTCACTTAGATAATCATCATTTCAAGTTAGTTTTAAACTTACAATTGGCTTTATTAGAAGATTGTAAATGGAAGGTTTTTGTCGACAGACTCATAAGAATCAGGAGATAAAGCCACTTGGTCAGAAAATAGTCCTAATCAGTATAAATCATGACCAGAATGATACCATCAAGGTCATTAAATTAGGGTTTGAATGGTGCGAAAAGGTGCAGGTTATCCTTTCTGAACAAAATCTTGCATGATCTCTTGGCTTATACGATGACTTAAATTGAGTTACACTCATGGGGGCTCAATGTTCATCCCAAAATTTTGCAAACACTTTTTTTTAAATATTGCCTGGTTCTTGTTGTATCCTATGGTCCCTATTAATGTATGTAACTTAGTACCCAGAGACGTAAGGTGAGATGTGGAGCTGATGCTTGATATATCACAGAACATATGCTTGTGAAGCTTGCATTATTATCAATGATTCTGTATACTAGCTTTCTGTTTTTTGTAATCTATCATGTACCACATAATTGGCATAGCTAATATATTGTATAGTACAATCCTGTGATCCTTCTATCCTATACTGCCTGACAACTTTCTTCTACTATCCTACAGTATAATACTGTTGGCTTATATTTGCTTTAATGGACCACAAATAGCTCATAGTTTAGTGCACAGAAGCATTACATGCAAAAGTTGACTTACTACAAAAGCATTGCAACTGAGGCTAACCTTTTTGTTTTTTTGGTGAGAAAAAAAAATATAAACAAGATGCTGAATTTCTCCTTCTTTCTTTGGTTGAGATTGGTGATGTGGTGAGAATCATTTTTATGAACTTTTATTTCAGGACTGAAGCCTTCCGAGTTGTATGGAAGATTTACTTGGAAGATAGAAAATTTTTCAACAATCAACAAAAGAGAATTGCGAAGTAATGCATTTGAAGTTGGCGGTTACAAATGGTATGAGACTCATGGAATGGTTTGATGTTACTGACATCTTTGACAAATTAGTTTTTAGCCATTCTCATTTGCAACCTTTACTTTCCTGCCCTACACAGACTTGCAACTGGGTCTGTGCTGACCCACTTATTTTGTAAAGTTGTTTTGGTATGTACTAATGTACGTAGTTTTTTAATTTGTCTGTGTATATATATTGTAAGTTATAGGCTGTTTGGTAGTCACTGTTCATGGGAAAAAAATCTCTACAATGGGTGAAATGCCGAGGGATCTTGCATGCAATTTGTTGAACCACATTATCTCATGGGCATGTATGCAAATGTAATTGGACTTTTGTCATTAAGAGTACTGAAGTTCAGTATGCAGGGGCATTTTAGGGCTCTTATAGTAATTGCTAATTGCGTAACATCCTTATTTGCAAAAAGGCCATTGTTGATTATGTTATCCAGGGTTTTTAGCAGTCTACTGATTACTTCAAGCATTCATTATGCATGTATGCTTCTATGGAGATACTAACATGCGGTGGTTTGCATTATACCGATATGTCTTATGCTATTGATAGATAGAGATTTCTGAATTGGTTTTTCAGGTACATCTTGATCTATCCTCAGGGATGTGATGTCTGCAATCATCTATCGCTGTTTCTTTGTGTTGCCAATCACGACAAACTTCTGCCGGGTATTGCAGCATGTTCAATGCCATTCTTATTTGCCTTTGCAGCCTGTTTTCTGAAATACCTCTACCTCATGTTAAAATGGTATGCTTTCTGTTTATTGACAGGATGGAGTCATTTTGCGCAGTTTACGATAGCTGTGGTGAATAAGGATCCCAAGAAATCTAAATACTCTGGTCAGTTGAATATGAGAGACCCATTTATTAATGGTTAATGTTACTAATGTGTTCTTGCTGTTTAATTGCATGATCAGCTTATGCCAGTAAAGAAGTTTTGCAGATACATTGCATCGATTCTGGAAGAAGGAGCACGATTGGGGATGGAAAAAATTTATGGAGGTGTCAAAAGTGTATGATGGCTTTATTGTCGCTGACACTCTTGTTATCAAAGCTCAAGTTCAAGTTATTAGGTATCTTATTTATATAATTTTAAATTTGCTACTCTGTATTGTTATTGTTTTTTGAGAGAAAGGGAGGGAGAACCACCTGCATCTTAATTAGTCAGCCCAAATACTTGGGTATGCACTTGGCACTTAAACCCAAAACCTCTGGTTGCTAAACAGAGCGGTGTAATTATTGGGACCAGTCTCAATTCACATATCATATCAACTGATGTGTACTAATATTTTTATTTAAATTTTGATCTTTCAATTCAATCAAAACATATCATGTCAAATCTTATACAATGGAGAACATTACGAATGGTTAATATTAAAAGGCATAAGTCATTATGCGTAGGGAGGCAAAATGGAGTAGAAAATGGCTGCTAAATTTAGTGCAAAGTGCATTATTTTTTACCTATAGTAAACTTGGAAATCCAATAAATGCGATAACTCCATCTGGAAATTTATATGATAGCTTATTCTAATAACTTACCTGGTTAAGCTTATTTTATGTGAAATATAGAATTGACATATGCTTTCTTATATGGTTTCCGTCAAATCTTAAGATTTTATTATTTAATAACTTGCATCATTCGTTTCTGTTACTTCCGTTGTTGTTGCTCATGCATGCACTTGTAAAATAGTATTTTAATCATATGCATTTTCCTTATTTTACTTATTCACAATATCTTGGGCTCTTTCATAACTTTGGTATTTTCTCTGCATTATTTTAAATTTTATATATTTTGTTTGGTCAAATTTTTGACTGTGGCATGGATAGGAACATTTGCTACAAATTTGAGGATTTATCCTTCAATTTTTTAGCTGTAGGAACATTTCTTACAAAATTGAGGATTTAGCCTTCAATATTTTGGCTGTGTTTAATGTGCAAACTTGGCAATCGTTGTTCTCTTGCAACCTAGGATACAGGCCTAATAGTGAGGCTTCTGCTTGGCCGGTAGTAATGAGGAATGGGTTAGAGTGAAAAAGGAGAGTGCTATTGATCTGTAGTGCCATTGAGATAATCAAGGTGGAAGTTAATATCTTACTTTTGATTAGGGCTAAAGAAAATCAGGTTGAAGGATTAAAATATTATGTAGCATGCCTGTAGCAGGTGAAGGAAAGAAGTCAAACATGAATCCCAATATCATGGAAACAACTTAGCACTAATGGATGTTATAAGTTAAAGAAATTGCTATCGATAATTAAATGAAACTAACATTTTGTTGGATTCAACAATCCAATGCAGTTGAAGAGCTTAAATACTATATTGATATTGAACTTCATGTTTATATCAATTTAATTAGAAAAATCTTTATATCCAATATTTCATGAGAAGGTGACAATTTATCAGAATCTGAACTCAGTTAGAGGGCACTGCATCATATCTGTTTTATCTTAGACAAATTGATTTTGAATATTTGGAATATACCACTTTACCTTTTCATAACTGCATTTGCTTCTGCATTTGGTATTTGAGAGAGAAAGCACACCGCCCGTTTCGTTGCCTAGATTGCCAATACCGGAGAGAACTGGTTCGGGTATATTTGTCAAATGTAGAGCAAATTTGCCGACGTTTTGTTGAAGAGAGGAGAGGCAAGCTCAGCAAGTTGATTGATGATAAAGTGAGGTGGTCAAGGTAGGCTCATGTCATATATACTCTCAGTTCTCTATGTAAATGGTTTGACCACTGCCTTTTAATTAATATCAATATGTAGCCACATCTGGTTTTTCTACTTGTAAGTAGTGTCTGGTATTTCTTAAAGTCAATGCATTCTTATGATTTGATGTTGCTTGGGGTGTTGCAGTTTTCGTGCTTTTTGGTTAGGAATTGACCCAAATGCTAGGCGACGCATGTCAAGAGACAAAACAGATGCCATATTGAAAGTAGTTGTTAAGCATTTTTTCATAGAGAAAGAAGTCACATCTACCTTAGTTATGGATTCTCTCTACAGTGGGCTGAAGGCTCTTGAATGCCAGAGCAAGAACAAGAAAGGGAGAGCACAACTGCTAGATTTGGAGGAGTTACCAGCTCCAATGGTCCGCATTGATAAAGATATGTTTGTGCTGGCTGATGATGTGTTAGTATTGCTTGAAAGAGCAGTCTCAGAGCCCTTTCCTCATCAGCCTTTGCCTCCTAAAGATGACAAGTGTACACAGAACCGTACAAAGGTAGGTACACAATCTATATGATCTTGTACAGTCGAATGATTTGTTCAGTTTTGGACCTTCTTTCTTGGGCCAAAACTAATCCAAAACTAATCCTCTTTTACAGAACCGTACAAAGGTAGGTACGCAATCCTTTGTCGAGTCACTTGGTTTGCCTCTTTTCTGCATGTTACAGAACTACAAATAAATTTCCAAATGCTTCTATGAGATGTTGTGCGGACAGTCTTGTGCTGGGACTCACAAGTTAAAAGTTGCAGTTAGTTTTTTCTCACCATGTTATCTGTTTTTTCTGTTGTTTCTGCATGATTTTGTGCTGTCTATTGTAACTCAGAGCCTTATTTAGGCAACCTGTCACCTCTGCAATATTTTGTGATTAGAAAGCTATTTATTGAGAATACTATATGTTTTTATACTCCTTTTGATCGGTTCCTTTGCAAGGATTGTCATTGCACTACTCTTTGGCATTAAAAGATAGGACTTTATCAAGTATAACGAAGGCTTGACCCTTATGCTTGAAATGAATCCATCTTCACGCTGTTTAAAGATTGCAGTTTCCATGTTTTATGTCACTCAGTTCATCCGCATATACCATGTTTGAGATACGAACCTGATACCTGATAAGAACCTGTCACCAGATCTGGTGACACCACTTCTCGAACTACACCTTGCAAATTGTTCTCGAACTACACTTTGGCATTACTAGGTGGGACTTTTGTCGAGTATATCAAAGGCTTAACAATCCATCTTCACACTGTTTAGAAATCACAACTGACCTGCTTTACCATGTTTGAAGTATGAACCTGTCAGCAAATCTGGTTGTTCATGCTCTTGTTGACCTCTGTCATGTGTTTGGGCACATTTGCCTGATTGTTTGTTGAAGGCATTTCTAGATTCTGCCTTTTAAAATTACTAATGGGGGAAGGGGATCTACGTGTTCAAGCTCTATTTTGAATTTAAGGGGCTTTGTTTTTTTGTAAGATCTCTTAAAACAGATAATTATAGAAATGTAGGGATAAGTGTGGCGCATCCAAAGTAAGAAATGCAAGAAACAACACTGGGAACAGTGGAGGGGTCGACTCATGTAGATTTGGAGTCGACCCTCCGCAGAGCTGGGGTTGACTTATGTTGTGCTGGGAATCAGGCAGAGAGCCTTCTCTGGAAAATCTGTAAGAGTCGACTCATGAATGGCGGGGGTCGACTCATGCTGTTAAGAGGGTCGACTTATGCTGTTAAAGGGTCGACCCCAGGCCTGCGCCAGATTTAGGTAGAGACGGGATTTGGTCTTCTACCGACTTGAGACTCAGCTATTTTTGGGTCTTGAGGGGGCTAACCATTATTGGGCTAGGTTTAGGCTCAAAGGGAGAGAGAGCAAGAAAGTCATGGATGTACATGGGCTTGGGTTTCGTGCTTTCTCATGTGGTTTAGCCTAGGGGAGTTTTTGGGTTTGAGTCATGATTGACCATGTATATATACACATGTATTTTGTATATGAGTGGAATGAAATCAGATGAAACTCCTTTCTCCCTGAAAATCCTATTCCTCTCTTCTCTTCCTCTCATGCACGTAAGCCGCCATCTCTAAGAACCCTAGGGCACGCAGCCATCAAAGAAGAAGGGCCTATTTCCGCTTGGCTCTTGTTCTCCTCCATCATCAAAGAACCAGTGATCTACGCCTCTAGCAACCCAAGGGAAAGCCCCAGGTGCTGTGGTTTGAGGCGGTTCATCTTTCCACAGTTGGGATCAGATCCTTCTGTCTCCCTACAATTGGTATCAGAGCCATTGGTTGGTGATTTGGTAGAGGAAAGATCAAAATCTGCGGTAAGATTTCAAAACAGAATTTTTGCATTGTTTGATTTCTGTTTTGCAGTATGGCATCTAGCAATCTAAAAGCAGATTTTGAGAAGTTTGATGGTAAGGGAAACTTCATCCTATGGCAGCAAAGGGTGAAGGATTTGCTGGTACAACAAAGAATCTATAAGGTCTTGGTAAAGTAAAGACCAAAAAAGATCAGTATTGAAGATTGGGAGGAGTTAGAGGAGATAGCCTTTAGCACCATTAGGATGTGCTTGGCTGATCAAGTTCTACCTAAGATTTGCTCAGAGACCACGGCCAAAGAGTTATGGAAGAGGTTAGAAAATACATACATGGGCAAGAGCATGACAAACAAACCGTGGTTGAAGAAACAGTTGTTTAGAGTGCGGATGCCGGAAGGAGATCTTATTTCTCATATCTAGAAATTTAATCAAGTGTGCTCGGGAATCATGAGCCTTGATGTGCGGATTGAGGAAGAGGATATGACCCTTCTATTGCTGTGTTCTCTCCTAGGATCATATGATGGACTGATCACGACTCTGGTGTATAGGAAGGAAACACTGAACTACGAAGAAGTGATCGGTGTTTTGCGGTCCAATGAGCAAAGGAAAAAGATCTGTAAGGGGGCTTCAAACTCAGAGGTACTTGTTGTTAATGAGAGGCAAGGGAGGCATCAGAAAAGGATTAGAGAGAAGTCCAGGGGCAGATCGAAGTCTTAGAGAAAGCAGAAGGCTTGGAAGTGCTACAAGTGTCATCAGATTGGACGCATAAGGCGAAATTGTCCTTTGCTGAAATCGGAGAAGGGCAAGAATGTCTCCAAGGGTGGTTCGGTTGGCCATGGGGATGCTCACACATCTGAAGACAATGGAGATGATATTCTGGTTGTTTCAGATGGTCACATGAAGGAAAACAGTCTCACACTCCCTCCATCGGTTTTCTCATAGGTATCGAACCACTCCCGATGCGAAGTGTAGTCGGATGTATGATGGAGTCATCAAAACATTGACCAATGTGAAACATATCCCGAAGTTGAAGAAAAATCTGATTTCATTGGGCTACCTGGAGAAGCATGGGTGTGCTTTTGGTAGCCAACCGGGCAGCGGCTATTTGAAGATCACAAAGGGGGCTTTAGTGGTGATGAAGAGCAGAAGGATAGCCAATAATCTCTACGAGATGGAAAGCTCAGTTGTGATAGATAGTGCATAGGTGTTGGCGGCAGCACAGGAGAAGCAATTGATCTACAAATTGTGGCACTATCGGATGGGTTATATGAGCGACAGGGGGCTCATAGAACTCGATAAAAGAGGCCTGATTCCAGTACTTGAAAAGGAGGAGAATGATATATGTGAGCCTTGCATTTATGGCAAACAGCATCGGATAAAGTTTGCCAGCAGTTTCAAGCAGAGTGAAGGTATACTGGACCTAGTTCACTCGGATGTATGGGACCGGCTTCTGTTTCGGCCAGAGGTGGAGCCAAATAGTTTTTGACATTCATTGATGACTTCTACAGGAAGGTATGGGTCTATCTGATAAGGAAAAAATTAGAGGTGTTTGCTCGGTTCAAAGCTTGGAGAGCTAAAGTTGAAAAGGAAACAGGAAAGCCAGTGAAGTGTCCGAGGTCTGAAAATGGAGGGGAGTCCACTAGCAGCGAATTCAGAAGGTACTGTGAGAAGAATGGGATCAAACGCCATTTCACAGTGAGGATGACTCCCCGACAGAACGGTGTAGCCGAAAGGATGAACCGAACATTGACAGAGAAGGTCAGAAGTCTGAGGCTGCAGGCATCACTTCCCAAGTTCTTTTGGAGTGATGCGATAACCTTTTCATGTTTTCTTGTTAACAGGTCCCCTAATCAAAAACTTGGAGGCATTTCAGAAAAGATCTGGCGTGGAAAGGTGGAGCTTGACTATCTGAAAGTTTTTGGTTGCCCGACCTATGCACTTGTGGAGGCAACCTAACGAAGCAAGTTAGATCCGAAATCGCAGAAGATGATCTTCATCGGATATCCACATGGGGTCAAAGGTTATTTGCTATGGGATCCACATTCTCAGAAGTGTAACATCTATAGAAATGTGATTTTTGATGAGGAGAGCATTATGAAGAAGCCAGGGAGTGCAGATGATGCGGAAAAGGCTGGACAGGACAGCAATGGACAACATTCATTAGTAGGTGATGTACCTTCAAATTCTACCTCCAAACATGTTTCTTTTGAGATGGAATTTGGTAGGCATGTTCCCACATATGTGGAGGACCAGCTAGGAGGGCTATTTGTCCAGGAGGATGTGCTGGTAGAGCCACAGTTTTGGTTTGAAGGATCTTGTAAGAGGAGTGGCACCGCACAGGTAGAAGCGCGTCATCTACAAGCCTGTCAGATATGGCATTGATGAGACCATCTTCTATGCTCTCATCACTGCTAATGGAGATTCAGAGATCTTTGAGGAAGCCATAGAAAACTCAGAAGGGGAGTCATGGATGCAGGCCATGATGGACGAGATGGAGTTAATGGAAAAGAACAAGACATGGCAGCTAGTGGATCTACCTAGAGATGCTTAGGTTATTGGTTCAAAATGGGTGTTCACAAAGGAGGTACCTTCAGAGCAAGGTGGAGTCAGATGCAAGGCAAGGCTTGTCGCAAAGTGATACTCATAGAGAGGGAGTGGACGACACAGAGGTATTCTGTCCAGTGGTGCAACATGCTTCAATTGGGTGTTGCTGTCTTTGGTAGTACAGTATGATATGGAATTGGAGCAGATGGATGTAAAGACGACGTTCTTATATGGGAGCCTAGAGAAGAGGATCTACATGAAGCAACCAGCTGGTTTTAGGCAGTCTGGGTTGGAGAAAAAGGTTTGTCTACTCAAGAGATTTCTCTACGGTTTGAAGCAGTCACCCCGACAGTGGTACAAAAGGTTTGATGCTTGTCTTGAGCCTTGGTTTTTCTAGATGTGAACATGATAATTGTGTCTACGTGAAGGATGTGGATGAGGATGATGCATTGTATCTACTATTATATGTGGATGATATGCTTATTGCCAGCAGGAGTGCCGATGTAGTGAATGGGCTGAAATTTGTATTGTCTGCAGAATTTGAGATGAAGGACTTGGGTCCATCCAGAAAGATACTTAGGATGAAAATTTGCAAAGATAGACGCAAGAGTATTCTCCACTTATCATTGAGAGGATACATTCAGAAGGTGTTGGAGAGGTTTGGGATGAATGAAGCTAAACCGGTTGGAACACCTCTTGCAAGCCACATGACTCTTTTCAAGCTGTAGTGCCCTCAGATAGATGAAGAGAAAGAGTACATTGAGAGAGTTCCGTATGCCAGTGTCATGGGCAGCATGATGTATGCTATGGTGTGTTGTAGGCCAGACATAGCACATGCAGTGAGCCAGGTGAGCAGGTATATGGCAAACCCTGGAAAGGAGCATTGGAAGGCACTGAAGTAGATCTTTCGGTATCTTCAAGGAACTCGGAGGCTTGGTCTGATTTTTGGGCAACAATATGGACTTAGGAGGAACTCAAATGTCTCAAGTGAGTTTTCAGGTCCATTGGAAGAGTTTGTTGATGCTAACTTTGCTGGTGATCTAGATACAAGAAGGTCTACTATAGGTTATGTTTTCAACATGTATAGTGGACCGGTTTCTTGGAAATCAACCCTTCAACCTATCACGACCTTGTCCACCACAGAGGCTGAATATATAGGGATTACAGAGGTTGCCAAGGAGGCTCTTTGCTTGAAGAGACTCATTCAGGAGATGGGCGTGAATCAAAGTACAGTGGTGCTACACAGTGACAGTCAGAGTGCTTTGCAGTTGGTTCAAAATCCAGTCTATCATGCTCATACAAAGCATATAGATGTGAGGTACCATAAGATCAGAGAGTTGGTGGAAGAAGGTGAGGTGATGCTGGTTAAAGTTCATACGAAGAAGAATCAGTCGGATGCACTTACGAAGATTCTTCCGCGTGATAGCTTCCTCTCATGTGTGGGGCTAATGAGGTTGATGGACCAGGTGGAGCTTGCAGGGGCTTTGGAGCACCAAGGTGGAGATTGTAGGCACAGGTGTGACACATCCAAAGAAAGAAATGCAAGGAACAACACTGGGAACAGTGGAGGGGTCGACTCATGTAGATCTGGAGTCGACCCCCCACAGAGCTGGGGTTGACTCATGTTGTGCTGGGAATCAGGCAGAGAACCTTCTCTGGAAAATTTGTAAGAGTCGACTCATGAATGGCGGGGGTCAACTCATGCTGTTAAAGGGTCGACCCCAGGCCTGCGCCAGATTTAGGTAGAGACGGGATCTGGTCTTCTACTGGCTTGAGACTCAGGTATTTTGGGTCTTGAGGGGGCTAACCATTATTGGGTTAGGTTTAGGCTCAAAGGGAGAGAGAGCAAGCAAGTCATGGGCGTACATGGGCTTGGGTTTAGTGCTTTCTCGTGTGGTTTAGCCTAGGGAAGTTTTTGGGTTTGAGTCATGATTGACCATGTATATATACACTCATTTATTTTGTGTATAAGTGGAATGAAATCAGATGAAACTCCTTTCTCCCTGAAAACCCTATTCCTCTCTTCTTTTCCTCTCATGCACGTAAGCCGCCATCTCTAAGAACCCTAGGGCATGCAACCATCAAAGAAGAAGAGCCTATTTCTGCTTGGCTCTTGTTCTCCTCTATCATCAAAGAACTAGTGATCCATGCCTTTAGCAGCCCAAGGGAACGCCCCAGGTGCTGTGGTTTGAGGCGGTTTATTTTCCTATAGTTGGGATCGGATCCTTCTGTCTCCCTACAAGAAACTGATTTTCTGTAAAGCAGGTTCTACGAGAAAAACCAGGGGAGACCTGCTTTTAATAAAAGTTATTTTTTCAGGTTTTATGGCCGGCATTTTTTTCCCTAAGATTTTTTATGAATGGCAACCAAACAAGTGTTTTTTATAAAACATTCATCTAAGATTTTTGTTAACCTATTCTGTTAAAACCTGATGATCAAATCAAACAACGTTAGGTTGAAAGCAAAACTGAACAATAGGAGATACAATCTTGAACTTACCTAATCTACGCTAATCCAAGACAACTTTGAAATTCATTTAGGTGATTACATGCCAACTTTTCTTACTGGGATTTGGGTTAGTCTAGATGATTATTAGTTTTTCAAGTAATTTTTAGATTACCGCAGATATAGATGCTTCTCTATGCTTTTGATCAATTGTGTTAATATCTTATTTTAGCATGAATATAGATGCCACCCTATTAGCCAAACAGTTTCCCATTTTTACCACAAAGAAAGGCATCTCTACCTTGTTCTGCTTAAGTTTGGATCAAACATCCATTAGGATCACATAATATACACTCTTTTGCCTATATATGTTCTTCTTGACTTTCTTCCATGCACTAAAGTGATACAGAAAATGCAAGTCATAAAAACAGTTCAGCTTAACAATTGATATGCCTAAAGAAGTAAATGAATAATCCCAAATACATCATTGCTTTGCATGATCATATTCATTTATCAAGTGTCTTCTCATTTTTACAAAATTTGTATATATATATATTATTTTTCGATTTTTTTGTTATATTTATTATTTTCATTTCATTTCATTTATTTTTTTAATTTTAAGTTATTTTCATTCCCTATGCAATTCTGTATTTTTTAAAACCTTTCCTTTGATGTGCATTCACACATAGGTTTGCTAATATAGTATCGATTAATTTGCTCTAGATCTTTGTTGCAAAGACATTGAGAACCATTGAGTAATGACTTGACATTAAATCCATCTTATGTTCATCATAATTATGTTTTGATTCAAAGTAAGGATTTCAACTCGAAGACCAGGGCAAGCTGATCCAGAAGAAGACACAGAAAAAGATGGATCACCTCCCCTCCTTAAAATTTTATCACTTGGATGTTTTGAATGGGTTTCCATGCAGAG
The DNA here is from genome assembly GCA_025769935.1 of Phoenix roebelenii. Classification (NCBI taxonomy): domain Eukaryota; kingdom Viridiplantae; phylum Streptophyta; class Magnoliopsida; order Arecales; family Arecaceae; genus Phoenix; species Phoenix roebelenii. The sequence goes on along the minus strand of JAOXJJ010001052.1, from coordinate 3,646 downwards.
AACTTTATACTTAATGTGGTTTTTAGTAGACTAGTCTGAGAGCTTCACTTTCTTCATCTCTTCCATTATGTACTTCTTAAATTTTTTATTTTTTAGGACAAACCATAGTAGATTCACCTGGCTGTTTGCATGCACATATGCATGTATCTATATTTGTGCTAATGTTGCAAGTTCATAAAATTTACTTTTCTTTTGTATCAGCACTTCCTGGTGTTTGCTACACACATATCATGCATAGAATGTGGCATCCCATTAGCTTCTAAAGTTATGAGCAGTCAGAAGTTCTAGAAGCCTCTCAGTCTCTGTTCAGTACATTTCATCTGTTTAAATTGTCTTTCTGACTTCCTTCATTGTTGATGGTATTTCTACTTAAATATGTAGGATGGAAGTTCTGGAGAAGAATTTAATAAAGATTCCATTGAGCGAGATGAATGGCGGCTTAGTGAGCTGGGACGCAGGATGGTGGAAATTTTTGTTCTAGCACATATCTTCAGGTAACACGCTGCTATTGGTATATATTCTATCAAATTCTAATAAATCTTTTATTTGTGCAATGCCTGTTATGAGTAGGGATTTGACAAGATAATCATTTATTTTGCCTTGAATACCATGATAGTCCCTCTTTTCATAATTAATCCAACTAAATCCTATAATTTGATTTAGTAGACAGATAAGTCCTAGTTGCCCCTTAAGCTATGACTCCAGTGGTCTTAAAACTGTAAATACCTAATATACCCTTAAAACTTTTAAGAAACAACTTGCAACTTCTCATATTTTTCCTCACTTCCCTCTTGACCCCATACAGTACTGCCTCCTTCCGTCTTAGTTACCCGCCCAACTACCTCCCTTCACTTCCCTCTTGAACCTTCACCAGAATTCTTCAGAGATAGATGCTGATTGAATCAGCCTTAGCTTCTCAGGGTTCTGCTGTTAAAAAACTTGAAAGAAGAAGAGGCCAGCAGTTGCGAGCAGAAATAAATTGTTCTTGACAAACTTTGGTATAGATGAACGAGGAGTAATGAACTGTTCTTGACAAACAAATTGATGTCATTTCGTTTACCTTTACTCTCCTTGTATTCCAACATTTTGACATATGAACTATTTCTGTTTTTTATACTTTTGGTCTTACTTTATTATTTTGCGGTTATGTAGTTTTTCTGTCTCTCTAGATTCCAACCAAGACTCTGAGCTTCTCTGGGAAATTACAATAACCAGTAAAACCGTAGTAGAAAAAAGAATTAGTTTCATTAACAAGCACAATTGGCATATGTTTTACTAGTGTTATCTTTTTACTGAATGCTTACTGCTAAGCCCAAGTATGTTAGATATATTAGTTAAAACCTGTTCAGGATGCTGGTATGTAGTTTGGCAACGAGCCAGTTGAATTGCACCGGTTATTTTGAAAAGTGCAGTGCTTTTGTTCAAGGGAATTATAGTGTTTGTGTTTCACTTCTACACATCACACAGAGGAATGAGGACTGCTTTTCTTTTTTAAGAAAACAATGTACACATAAGTATTATTTATTAAAAGATATAAAACAGGATCAAAATGGCCCAAGAAGAGACCATCAAAAAATCAGGATAGTTTTTCAAATGCTTTTTTGGGCTTGAGAATGGCATGTAAATGGAATAACTTGTTACTATCGTAGAGTATCATTAGTAGTAGGAACAATAATAGTTTATCCAGTGTTGCTTTGTTCTTTTTCATTCAGGAGACAATTAATATATATGTAGTGTTTCTCTTTGATCTTCTAAGGCATTCAGCTCATTTGAAATTCTTCCTGTCTTCCCAATGGTTCGTTTCAAATAATGGCTCCAGTACCATCGCTTCATTTCACATCTAGGTGGGACTTATGTTGGAATCAAGTTTTTTTATTGCATCTATAACAGAATCATTGGAGCCAATAGCTATTGCAGCCTCTTCATGGGCTCCATAAAACTACTAGTTATGCATCACAGGAATATTCAATTACTAAGTAAGCCATAGATCACTAGTTATGATGTAATAAAGAGGTTGAGTTACGACCTTAATCCTAGAAAGATGAACTGTGCTGATCCTTGCACTATTGCTGGTATGTAGTTTGTAGATCAGTTAAAATACCAAATTCAGAAAAAAAGGGGTTCAGAACTAGTAAAATCCCAAAGCAAAGAAGACGCTCCAAAGGACTACTACCAACGACGAAGTGGAAAAAGACCAGGAAACCAAATGAAACTGATAGAGCTATTTGGGAGGAGGGAGGGAATAAGAGAGAATGTCTGTTTTTGCAGTCTGCCAGCCAGTGAAGCTTCATGTTGTTTTGCTGCCTAGTGTCATAGAGGAGCATTGGTGGGGCGGGTGAAAAAGAGGGAAGGAAACAATCTTGGATGGGATCGGACGCGAGCTTGTTGAGTGGAATGAACCATGAACTCAAGAGGCAAAAGGTTCGTCTTCAGCGGATTCGAATTCGGATGGCGATGTTGCTTCTCGAGTTCAAGTTGCTAATGCCCTATCTTTCTTCTCTACTGCCCTTAACTATTGCTTTTCGGTTGAATAAGTTGAAGATCTGGCATTCTCCACCCACCTCAGTGGGAAAGCTAAGTGCCCCTATTTAGTAAGGTGCCCTCTCTTTCCGCGAATTGGGTATTACTGGCCGATGGCGAATAAGTTCTCACAACAAAGCTTAGGTGCTCGAGACTGCTCCTAGCGTGAGACGCTTTCGCATAGAATGAATTCGGTAAGGGTAGAACCCCATGAGCAGTAGTAGCTTGTTTGTTAAAAACCGAATGGGTTTATTGGGTATTTATTGTTTTACAATTGAGAGTTGTAACTTAGGCTGATTATTTGGGGTTTATCTGTCCACTAAGCAAAATTATAGGACTTAGTTGTATTAATTAAAAAGGATTGTCTTGGCATTCAAGGTAAGGAAAAAGGCCATCTTGTCAAATCCCTTATTTAGTACTATTCTGACTATTCTTCTGGAACAAGTTCTGATAATTCAGACCCTATGATATGCTGTCTTTTTTAAGATCTTTTTATGATTATGTATTCTTACCATGTTGAATCAGAATTATAGCTCCAAATTAGTGAGGACTAGTTTTACTCCAAAACGTGTCTGCAGGATTAGGAGACACCCGCCTCATATGCCCAGGCTCTGGAACGAGTCTTTCCGATGTGGGACTATTAGGCCTCACAGTAACACTCTTAAGGGCTTTGAGTTCAAATTATTCGTGTCCAAAATTATTCTTCCAAATATTGGGCAATCTTTCTTGATATCCAACAAGGTTGCCCGTCAAATTTCAAAATCCAAATTTAATACTCAATACATTGTTTCATATTCATTATTAACAAGATCTTAAATCACTGATAGAACGAGAAAATTTCTATACTTGTTCTATTACTTTGGCAGTTTATTCATTAAGGACCAAAATAAATGAAACCTGCTCAAGTTTTTTGCTCTCCATTTTTATGTCTTTTTGTTTCTTATATGTTTTCTGGCAGCAGTAGAATTGAAGTTGCCTACCAGGAGGCTGTTGCTTTGAAGAGACAGGAGGAGCTCATTCGTGAGGAGGAAGCAGCTGGCCAAGCTGAAAATGAGCTTAGGGCAAAGCGTGGTGCTGCTGAGAAGGACAAGCGTGCAAAGAAAAAACAGGTCCCCCCCCCTCCACC
>JAOXJJ010001050.1:13754-27443 GCA_025769935.1 Phoenix roebelenii | reverse complement strand
CTCTCTCTCACAGCACCCCCGCCGGCACAAGCTCCTCTCTCTCACAGCACCCCCGCCGGCACAAGCTCCTCTCTCTCACAGCACCCCCGCCGGCACAAGCTCCTCTCTCTCGCATCAGCGACAGCAGGTTCCAGGCAGTGGTGGCATCATCTCCTCAGAGACCCGGTTAGGGAATCTCAAAGTGCCGCTCCTTTCGTCTCCTCCACCATCCATTTAGGGTTAAGGGTTCGGTCTAGCAAATGAATCTTCATTCCTTTAGGAATCAAATCTAAGGCTTTTGTGAATTGAATCCCATGCATCGCTTCATCTGCGGAAAGGATATTTTTCTCTCCCTTCTATTCCCACTAGTTAAATCTCCTTGGCTAACGTATCCCTAGGGTTTTCCAATCCCTTTTTCTCATAAGTGTCGGGGTTTTGCTGTTTTTTTTTTAATTTTTGAAATATAACTATATTGTTTATAAATCTATTCTAGGTTTTTAATCAGGTGATTGGAATCAAGTAAGGTACATATCTTGATCTTCTCCAGGTGGATTATTATGAGAGGTACCAATCATTTTCGCAATCTGTTTCTTTTCTATTCTTTCTTGGAATTCATTTGTGATTTTCTTATGATTTTCCTCCTATTTTAATGTTTGGCCTAATTAGAGTATCAAGAAATTTTTGGGCCTTACATGCATGGAAATATTAAGCAAAGTCTTCTGTTCTTTGGAAATTAGATTAATAATCTATGCATTTTAACTACAATTCGTTCTATCATATGTTGTTTTTAGTTCCTTAAAACTTATAACAAAATAGTAGGCAAATCTATAAAGACGGAAAGCATATGATCAAAATAAAATATAGGAAAAAACTGTTGAACGAATGGAAAGAATTCAAGGGCAAGTTGAGGCAAGATTATAAGAAAGAGGAAATAACAAGAAGGTTTCACGCAATTCTCTGTCAGATGTATACCTTCAACAATGGAGGAAACTTGTATATGATTGATTTTCTGAGGAAAGACAGGTTATGTATAATATCTCAATAGCTTCTATTTTATGCATTAATAACATAGATTAAACATTATTTCTTTTATTTGGCAATTATTCGCCAAAATTGGGAAATCTGCATGAACATCTCAATTAGTTCCACATACTTCAGACTTCAAGAGTTACACAAGGCATAGAAACGAATTTGTATGTTTATTTGATACTTTTTGGCTTTTTTAAAACTCTTTGTTAGGCTTTTTTGCTTCATATCACAACTCTTAGATTTTTATTAAAACTATGTATCACGTATTATGTATCATGTATAAAACTTATAAGCTTTATTGAAAAACTCATAGGCTTCTTATTGAAGCCAAAACTTGCTGAACCAAATAGGTTCTATTTACATTCTCTAATTAATCCTAACAACAAATAAGGAAAGGTATAATATATAATTGAATATTTTCTATTATGTCACTTGATAAGGTTCGATTTTGTTGAGCAATTAGAAAGTTGGGGTATCTAGACATTAAAGAAATACATCTACAAATTGGCATCTGATTAATCCTAAGATCTAACAAGCACACAATATCCTTTACCTAGAAAACCTTCGTCTTGGAATTAACTCGAGAGCCACCAATCCCATGACTTCTTCGTCAAATTAGAGCCACTAGTTTTATTTTCCCATCATTGGTATCAAAGCCTTCATTGCTATTTTTCTGATAACCATCATATATCTTGTATCATGTATCATATAGCAGGTATCATATTATTTAATCTTTGTATTAAAACAATGTACCATGTATCATGTATCATGCACCATATATCATGTATCATGTAACATGTATCATATAATATGTATCATGCACCATATTATGTATATCATGCACCATGTATCATATATCATGTACTATTTTCTATTTTTTGTGGTTGGAAGAACATCAGAGGAAAGCCTAGTGAAGTTAAGTTTTATAAGATTGCACACATACACACGAAGATGACAACTTTGCTCGGAAAGAATCTCGAGATTTTGTGGTATGTATTGAGAACAGATTTGTGCATTTATTTGTAGTTTATTTTTTATATCATTAATGTATGACTTTTATACCTAAATGTAGTTGAAGGCTACATCTCTTATTACTGAGCATGTTAGCGGCAAGGCATCATCATCTCAAAAAATCAGTTGTGTTGAAGCCCAAGTCTTCACCTAATTAATGGGACTAGAATGTTATGGTCGAGTGGGGGGTTATAGGGTGGGAGTTACCTCCACTCAATTATCTATAGTGAATATTAATATTAAGGGTTTGTTTGGATAGAATAGGACTACCACAGAGGTTTGTAGGCTGGAGGCAGAGCTGAACATAAGGCAGAGCTAGGAGAGAGAGATGCAAAACATGAGGGAGATCTATGAAATGTACTTGGTTGGCATGATATCTGAGATACAAAATATAAGAAAAAGCTACCAAATGGAGATGGCTTCCATAAGGACTCAGCTTGACCAGGTTACAGCTATGTTGCGGATGTTTGCCCTGCCATCTGAGATTTTAACTACTCATTGCACTGACATAGCAAGTGCTAATGTACAAGTAAATAACTACTTCTAATTGTATATTTTACTTAATTATCATGTATATCTTTGTATAGGGTTAATGATTTATCATAGGTTATGATTTTTGTATTCTCAACTTCTAAAGTTTATCTTTTTATTAAAGCTTCACAATTCTTTCAGTAGTCCTAGAGATGATGATCATGATGATTGCCATGAACCATTGCCAGCCTAAAGCTTGACAACTTTTTGAAGTTTTAGACATCATGTACATATTTGTATTATTAGAGTTTTTGGAGTTCTAAGGATATTTATGTTTGACATTATGTACATATTGACCATTTTAATACAAGATACAATTGTTGTCATATAGGTTCTATTATAAATGTTTAATTATAGGTTTTGTTTAGATTTTGTTATAATTTTAAAACACACACACACACACATAACATGGTGATGCTTTAAAGCATCAAAAATTAGGCAAACCTATAGACACTTTCTTCCGTCGTCATTTCTGCCATGGCGTGGAGACTTTTTGATGCTTTTAGAAAGCATGTTGGTCCATGATGAAAAGAAGCATCATTCTTTATGCCATGTGGCAGCTTAAAAAGCGTGGATGCCTTGTGAGTTCTTAAAAAGTATCGTTAACTCCCGACACTTAAAAAGTATCAATCATTATTCCTAAGATTTTTGCTAGAGCATTTAATGAATATTTCATTTTTGGTAGGGTATTCAATCCAAAAACAAACATGCCAAAAGTGTCAAGATACCTATTATTATAAGTGCTTTGTTAATTATAAATCTACTACTCTTGTTTACTTCCCAATGGATATATAGATACTCATTTTGTCTATATATATAATTAATTTGTAATGTATGTGTCGTTTTAAGCTCGAGCCACATTGTGATGTAGTTTCATGACTCCATCTTATACATAGTTTATATTTTTTGTTGTTTCTGTATTTTCCATCCAAAGCCATGTTTAGGCTTGGATTTTTATGTACTATACTGCAAAGCAAAAAGGGTATGCCTAGATGTGATAGGAAGCCTAACCCAACTCCAAACCACCATACTTAATTGCTTGAGCCTTAGCCTTTCTTAACCTACGGTCATTACTCATCTCTAGGAACGGAGGAGGATGGATGATAATCTTGGAAATGAATTTTGCATGTTGAATATATGGAAGAAGGGAGGGAAGGAAGCGCCGATGCAAGCTTAGTAGGGCTTTTGGTGGGGAAGAAGAAGAAACCCTAGAAAGGTGAGTGCCACCATCGGTGAAGATCTAAGAGATCCTTTTCCTTCCACTTTCATTCTGCTTCTTGACCTATTTTTTTTGGAGCCACCTTCTTGACCCTGTCATCCTTCATTTCGATACTTTGGAGGAGCGCGGCCTGAAAATTCTCATTGGATTGGAGCGACTAAACTCGCAGAGGTAATTATCCGACTAGTTCTATAACCATCTTTTGCCCATCCCTTGTTTCTTCGACCATCAATCATTATCTCCACCTATCATCATCACCATCGTTGCCATCTATCACATCCTTGAAATTCGAGATTACTGTCAGTATTTATTTTATTATTTTATTATGGTTATTTTTAGTTTTCTGCACTAGTTATATTCATTGATTAGACCTCATTAATAAGATATCTATCATATTCCGTTTTTCGTTCACATACCTCTATGATGATCTTTTAAGATGATGAGTATTTGTTGAAGTATCTAATCAATCGCACCATAATTAATTATTATGAAATCAATCTACACCTGTAGTAATCGATTATAGGTCACCACATTGCAAGACTTGACATACAACAAGCCAACACCAAACATTTTGTCCTAACAAGAATAAGTAGAAGAAATGATCGATTCATTGGTAAAGTTGTTAGCTAGTAAATGAAATAAGCTGGAACATTCAATTGGTATGATTGCCTCAAGATTGAATACTCCATTTGGAAAATCGTCATTTTTTCATATCTAGTACACCATAGTTCAATCTCAATCCATAAAGCCAATACCATATATCTACCTTTCCTTCCCGTAGATCATATAAGAAACCATCTTGACCACCATATAACTAAATATATCTTAACCAACATGCCAAGATATTTGTCAACAAAATATTAAGTCCATTTTATGCCTCTTATATTCTAGCCAATGCCCCATTATCTTCCTTGAATTTTAGTGATACAAGGTAAAAGTGTATCTTCTTATATTTTAGCTTCTCTCAGGTTGTGACCTAACCTGGTTAAATGTAGTCTACCCCATTTTTTCTATTCATGAATAGGCTTAAGATGAAAAAATAGCTTATTGAAAAAACCAAGTCATATTCAAGTCATATACTTTCCTACTTGACCCAAACCCAATCAAAACTAGGCACTAATTGCCTCTTTAACATATCAATATTAAAAGAATCAACACAACATACCATAGCCTAATCCAAGATATTAACACTTTAAATATTAAAGTTATCTATTTGCACTTGAAGGCTCAATAAAGGAACATGCACTAAATCTTCCTCTCTCTCTCTCTCTCTCTCTCTCTCTCTCTTCTCTCCACTTAATACCATTGTCATTATTAGTCTTCCTTTTAATCATAGAACGAATAGCTTGTTTTCTCATCATGCATTAGAGCTAAAACAAGATTTGACCTACCTTGGACATGAATGCATTGCTTTGGGCCCAAGTCATACTTAACCCAATTCATCTCAACCTAAACAACTTAATGGTTTGAAGAAAATTTTTATAGTCTAGACTAGTTAGTCAATGGGTCGGGTATGGGTCAACATATATTAGTTAGAATTAAAATTGGGTCAAGTACTAGTCATACATGCCATGGTCTAGATTTGGAGCACTTGCAGGCCTATTCATCTAGATGTACATGGAATGTCCCATAACCTAGACTCAGCCCATCTTAACTAAAACTAAGCACTAATCGAATTGGTCTAGAACCCTCAACTGGAGCACAATGCATCTACAAAACTCTAGTCCTAAATTGACATAACCCGAATAGATCAACCAAGATTGGACATGGTAAATCCATTCTATCATTGCAATTAGAGAGGAAAAAAAGGATAGAGAGGGAAAGGAGTTGTGATACCGGCAGATGAGGATGGTCATGTGGAGCCGATAATACTATGGTGGAGAGAATTAAAGTGAGGACAAGTGATTGTAATACTAATTCTTAGGTGATCTTCTCATATATGACAACAATAGAAGAGATAGCAAGTTGGCAATAACTGCACTGCCATGCCGGATACCATGGTTGTATTCATGAATATGCATGGGGGAAATAGATTAGAATGCATGGACCAGCGAAGAGCCACATGGTGGCTCCGTCATGGATTTGGCACCACAGAAAGAAAGAGGTTGGGACAACGTTGGCAAGTAGCTATGGAGGTGAGAGAGGCCAACAACATAGATCTGGTTGGTTGAGAAGAAGAATGGCTTTTATCATCTAATATTTTAGAGAAGAAGAATGGTTTTTACTTATCAGATATAAATATATAAAAAAGTATTCTTCAGTACAATTAATGTTGTAAATACATTAGAACCGAATGTATGCAATTAAAAAATAGTAATTAAAGTATTTCCTATGATTGTCTAGTATCAAATGAGTCAATTGTCCGCTTTGTTATCTTTTTGAATAAAAATAGTAAATTGCCCCTTTATTGACCATCCAACAAAAAGGTTCTCAATTGACTCAAATGAACAATTTGAACAACTATTGATTCTGACAACTGCTTGAAGAGTTGAGCTTTTGAACCTTGGAATTCATAGATTTGAATCTTGGACCTATGAATGCAGATATTCGAAGAATCAACTCAACATAGCATACCTAATTTGAGTCATTAGCACTTTTGACTCAATAAAGGAATTTGCACCAAATTTTTTTTTGTCTCTCCACTTGATATCATTGTCACTATTGTTTTTCTTTGAATCATAGAATGAATAGTATATTTTTTCATCATGCATTAAACCTAAACCTAAATCTAAACTACCTTGAAAATGAATTCATTTTCTTTGGTCGGAGTCATGCTTAATTCAATCCATCTCGACCTTAATGACCTAGTCAGTTTTAAAATTTTCCATAGACCTATCCTAGTTAGTCAATGTGTTGGATATGGGTCAACAACCATCACCTGAATGAAAATTGGGTCAGATCCAACTCATAGATGCATTAGTCTTAATGTGGATCACTTGCAGGCCTATTCACCTGGATGTACATGGGATGTCCCACAGCCTAGGCTCCATTCGTGTTAATTAAACCTAAGCATTGACCAAATTGGCCTGAAATCTAGCACCCTAAGCTCAACCCCTATAGAAAACTCTAGGTCCAAATTTGGCTTAGTTCGAACCGGTCAACTTAGCTAGGGCATAGGTAAATCTCTCCTATTATTGCAATTTGAGTGGGAAAGAAGGGTGGTGAAGAAAAGGAGGTGTGATAACAATGGTGACGATTGATGAGGATAGGCATGCAAAGCCGACAATACTAGGCTAAAGAGAGTTAAAGTGTGGACAAATGGTAGTGACACTTGATTCTTAGGTGATCTTCTTATGTACACCGACAATAACAAAGAGAGTGAAAGAGCAAACTGGCAATAATGGTGGTGGTATACTTGATACCGTGGTTGTATTCATGAATATGCTTGATGAGGGAAAGATGATGGAAATGGATTAGAAATGTAGGGACAAGCAAAAAGCCACAAGATAGCTTTGTCAAGGATTAGGTTCCACAAGAGAGAGAGAGAGAGGCAGGGACAAAGTTGGCAAGTAGCGGTGAAGGTCAAAGAGGTCAACAATGAAAATGAGCTTGGTTGAGAAGAAGAATGGCTTTTATCATCTAGAAAATTGTGGCAAAGAGGAAAGGCTTTACTGTGAGATATCAATATATAAAAACATATGTCAATATACTTAATGAAAAAAATAAATTTCTCCTATGACTATTTCTAGTATGAAATGAATCAATGATCCACTTTCTTATCTTTTTGAATAAAAATGGTAATCTTTTCCTTTTTCTATAGATGTTGTGCTGCCTTCGCTCTTATGAACAATATTAAGTTGATGCTGATGACAAAGAATAGTAAGGTATATGTTTTCATAAGGTAATCATCATGAATCAAGAGTAAATAGTTGAACATTGAAATATTTTGTTTAAACAAGATCTAGGTCAATTTTTCTTGATGTTCAATATATCATGATGGTGCTTCATGATATATTGCTTTACAAATCAAAAATTTATTGCCTTCAAGATGTTAATTAAGCACCATCCATAGAAAAAGCTTCACATCTTCTGATTTGTTAAGATCAAGCCTTAACCCAAACTTAATCAATGAACCCATGATTATGTTTGTCAAGATCTTTTCTTTAAAGCTAATAAAAAAGAAACAAAATCTGAAAATTAACTCCAACCTAGATTGGAGTCTCAAGGAGTTTGTCAACTAAATTCGATTGTTATTGATTTCTCCATCATATCCCCCAAGTCTAATATTCCATTCCTTAATAAGCAAGCATATGTTCCTCTTCAAATTAAAGTCTAGCTAAAGGCTATTATGACAAATAGCATTTCTCCTAATTAACGTCTAAAACATAAATAGCATTTCCCCTAAAGGCTATTATAGACATTGAACAGTGTACACTTTGAGCAAAACCATGATGTGAAGAAATAAATCCCTAGCTCATATCATTCCTTCACCAATTACTGAATAATTAAAAAAACCGAGAATCCTCAAATACATATATACACAGCAGTCAAACTTCCGTAGCTTACACATCTAACCTATTGCATTACAATATCACATGTACATGAGGTTGCAATCTAGTGAGCAACCATTGGATCCTACTTTGCATTCTAAGAGATTCCACCCAAATTTGGCATTAAAAATTGACGTCACAATAAGATCCCAAATGAGTTTGGATGTGATGGTATGACAAAAACCCTTACTTCATCAACATGACACGTAATCCCATAGAACTCAACTTTCAGAGCGCTATATCACCTTGTATGATATTGCTCTACTAAATGAAACATTTGACAACCAAATAGATTCATCAACTTGCACCCCAAAAAGACTAAAATCCCAAATCCTGAATTCTTGTAAGAATGATAAATACTCCTTAGATCCCACCAAAATCACACAAAAGGTTAGTAACAACTTTTCTAATTCTACAAATCTTACCATATCATTTCACATATAAAAATTAATATTTTATTAAAATTTCATAAATTTCACACCCTAAAAGAGGTGTTGGACAATTTATAGTAAAGTGATTAACAAGAGAAAATTGGTTCAAATAATCATTTGTCTTTTTTTGATAGTTTCTCAGAATTTACTAATGCTTTTTTTTAATAGAATGGGATCAGATCAGCTTCATAGGATCTTATGCTACTAGTATCAAATGAAGAACTAATCACATTGGCAAGAAACAAATGCTTGGCCGTAAAAAAAAAGGAATACATAGACCAAGAACCATCCAAATAGGTAGTCCAAATATTTGTCAAAGGAGGAAAATTGATCCTTGAAAAGTTAATACTCTTAGTTCTAACCTATAACATTCTTGGTTGTAGTCTCCCAGATTTCATTGACATTAGAGAGATGGAATGCACAAGTTAGAAATCATAAGTGATTGATTTTTATCCACAATTTAGGGTTAGGCGTGTCTTTGGTCAACTAATTCTGATTTTCTTGGGATCAGAAATCATCTCTTAGATGGATTACGTTATCCTCAAAAATCGGGATCAGAAGGTTGATGGTCACTCCCATCACTTCCACTTCTCTTTCCCATCTTTTCTTTGTTAATTATGACTCTCTCATCTACCTCAATCTATCCTAAAACAATGAATTTGAGCATCTAAACAGAGCCTTAGTAACTAAACTATAATCCAATATGTTACAATCGTTATAAAATATAGCTAATTGCGGTCAATAGGCTTGAGTCTTGGTCAAATGCAAATTATCTAATTGCATCTTAAATGGGGGCTTTATCTGAAAAGAGAACCTCAAGTGCAAGTAAAATTGTGATGATCACAACACCGTTGGGAATTCCAGTAGTTTTTTCAAAACTTGACTCATGTCTATGGCCCATCTAAAGGAGTGTGAATGATATGAAATTAATATTCAGTCAATCTGTTTTCCTATATATGCACTATGGCATTCACTGTAGTCTATTCTCATTCACTTTCCTTTTTACTTATTAATCCCATTCATTATTTTTAGTTGCTAATTCAACATATTCAGGCAAGCCCTTTTCTGCTTGTAGCATCTATTTTGAGAGTGGATGGACCCTTGAACATTCTGTCTCCAGAAGTAATTCTTTACATCCATCTACTCTTGGCTATATCAAACATCAAACCCATTTGAACATTTTAAAGAAAAAATGTTTAAGAAATGTTATAAGAATCCATGCCATCAAAGTCCCCAACTTCATATGCATGTCGATACTAATGTAACAAATTGTCAAAGTGCCAGATAATTTGTTGTTAAATTGAGATATGAGTATTTGCTAAGGAGAGGGGAAAGAGAAGTTGACCCTAGCCCTGTAGGCATCTCTTGATTAAAAGCATAGCATTGAGTGTGTGGTATATTTTGGATCTAAGAGCAGTTTAATCTATGGAGAAGATAAGGTGCACTAATCATGGCAGAAGATTGAGGTTAATGCAAAAAACAAATAATTCATTAAAAAATGATTAAGGAGAATGATGTGATGGATAATGGTGTTAAGGCCTCCTCATATAAGATGAGAATGTGCCTAAAGAATCAGAAACTATAATATTATGGAGGACAACATGATAATAGTTCTTGTCAGCATAAAAATGCCAGTAGGCTTGTGATGAGAGTACCAATAAAAAGAGCTAAAACGGCATCAGCGGCATGGTTGAGACGTGAGATCATCCACATCCAACCAACTAGTTAACAATCAGCTTAAACAAAAAGAAAGTTTCACCCTTCTTATCAAAATAAATTTATTACCTACTTTGAATTGATAAATGAGAATGCCAAAATTATCAAAAGAAATTTTAGATTATCTTCATTATCAATACGCAATGCACTTGTTTTCTTGAATTAATCGAACTTTTTGTGCATATAGCCTAACAACCACCAAATACATATTAACTTAATCCCGAGGAATGGCTCCTTTCTTCATCTTGTTAATGTTTAAGAAAAAGCCAAGATGATGTGGCACCTCAGTGGCTCTATCTCCTTGCAGCAGTCCACAACATGATCATTATATTTTCACTTTATCTTCTGTCATTCTGGACCCATGTCACCTTTATTCAATTATCTTTCACCTTTATCCCAAATATTTGGCTTCTGGTTTGCAACCCTCAAGACAATGATGTGGTTCATAAAGTATGCCTATATCATGGTCTTCAGTTTCTCCATTAATTAAATCAAGTGAGAAGAAGACAGTAAGTAGAATGCCCTAACATTCTTTGTTTTCCTACAAAATCCAACTCTAGCAAACACAACATAATAGATCATTTCCAATAGAATGTCCGTTGTTTGCAACAACCACCTTATATTTGACTTTCAAACTGCACAAAGGTCCAGATCTTGTATGCTAGAATGTGCAGCCTAATATAACATTTGTCCTAGGAACCCAAAGGAGGACCACCCACATATGCATTAGAGCTGTTCATTATGTAAAGTAATATTAAAAACAACATAGGCGCTAGCATCCACCTGAAGATTAGAAAATCTGATAGTTGTGTCTCTAGGAAGCACTGGTAACTAATTTCTTGAAATATGTGCTTGATCTCGAGCTCCAAACTTGTATTTCTAAAACCTAGAGGACTCCAAAAAAACCTTTAACTATTCGACAACGATGCTTATTAATTCCAAGTAGAAAGCCTTTTGGAACTCCTCCATCCATAAACAACAAGCTTTAGTCATCTAGTGTAAAAGCTTAGAACAGACCTGGCAATGACCCACCACTGAGATTTCATGTTATTTTCTTTAACTAAACTTAGACCCTACTAGTAATCTTCATTGATTTGCAGACAAATTCTTCTGCAAGTTTAAATCTGAATCCGCCTTATAGATATTCAGATCAATTCATCATCAAAAAAAAAAAAAAAAGACAGATCAATTCAAACCCATCCACAACCCATCCAAGCTATAGCTCAAACGCAAAGTAGCAGTTCCGATGGGTGTGAGGAATTTCACGACTCTCTGAAAGAGATACCTAGGACCATTTTTCCCTTTGTTTAAAAAAACTAGAGAGACCCAAGACTCAAACCAAGGAACCAGATCTTTTGCTGCTTCCTAAAGGAATCATAGATTTTACCCACATCACATGTGCTACCTCAACCCACTAATCAATCAAGTGCGAGATGTTATAAAATTATGATGGCTTAGTGCAATGAACTAAGCCGTAGTAGAATAAGAACTTAATTAGAGCAAGCTGGCATACCTCTCCCACATACAAGCAGCCTCGATAGTTGTTAGCTGCGGCTGAATCATCGTATGTCTTCCTGGTATAATCTTAATATTACAGGAACCTAAAATAATCCACCAAGCTGCAACAAGAGAAAGAAATCTCGGAATCAGATGGTAGGATGGATCTGAAGAGAGCAAGTTGAGCTGATGGCTGACTTGCAAGAGACCTGGAGCAGCAGTTCTTTGCATACAATTTTGAAGGCTTTGGCTCTTGCAGTAAGAAGACTCTTTTTTTTTCTTTTCCTAATACTCCATTTGAATGTATAACTGGAGGCAGAGACGAGAAGAGATAGAAAAAGCAAGAGACCTACCCATATTGACGCATACTACAGCGTCCCGAAACAGAAATACGGAACTTCCAGTTTGACTGAAACTAGAAAGTCGGAGTGAAAGTAAACTTACCATATATGGAAACCCAGATCTGGGAGCCAATCATGTCCTCTTCTTATTTTGCTTTAAGTGCCAGTCCCAGTACGACCTCCAACGTAACATAGCACAAGACAAGAGAAAGGAAATGGAATCAAGATCATGATATCTCGACCTACTACTTTGCTCCTTTCGAAGAAAGAAAGAACAAAACAAACGAAAGAGAAGGGATGCGGAGGAGGAGAGAGTGAGCATGAGATGTTGAGTTCTTACCCGGCGACGATGATTTCGGCCGAGCAGCGGTGAGATCTGTCTCTAGATTCTGGGCGTCAAGATCACGAATCCTGCCAAAAATAGTAAAAGAAGAGAGAGAAAAGAGTAGGGAGAGAAGGAAGACGGTGAAAACGGAGGAGAAAGGATAGACGAAGGACCGGTCAAAACAATGATCTTTCCGTCAAGCCAGCGCCGCAGACAGAGGGGGCTCGTCCTAATCCGATCCGTTTCCCAACAAACAGCCCACATCTCAAAAGTCACGCTTTTCCACTCCACGCCTAATTCTTCATCCCATTCCCCTCTCATCCATTCCCTCCACCAATTTCCAACCCAATCTACATGGAATCAATAGAAAACCTCCGTCTTAGGCATGTCAATATCACTACACGACGAATTAAAAAGGGATAAATATACAACTGGATAGAAAGAAACAAGAGAACCAGCATACACCGGTTCCCGGAAATCCCGCCTTCCGTAGAGAAGCGAGCCGGAGAAGGACGTCTCGGAGTCGCCCAGGCGACAGATGGAGAGCGTGAGAGAGAAGGAGGGACAGCAAGCTAGGAGTTATCATCATCGACAATATCAGATCAGATACGTTAGAGAGAGAAGGGGAGAAGGGAGAAGGGAGAAGGGAGAAGGGAGAAGGGAGGAAAGCCTGCACGCGTGTCCTTCTTTCACACACATATACGAACCCCTTTCCCATCGAATGTTAATGCACCCGTTCTATTTTTAGCCAGTCACCGAGGAAAGAAATAAAAACAAGAGAATTAAAGGCGGTGGAGTAAGTAGGCAACGGTTCTGTTCCATAGAGAAAGAAGCTGACAGAAAGAGAAGTGAGCACGCAACGGGAACGGCATTCCCCGATGCAATTGCCGCGCTGTGTGCTCACTCTCTTCTGTCAGCCCCCGACCCACCATCACCACCGCCGCCACGCTTTTGGAGAGAGAAAAGGAGAAAATAGACACCGACCCAATCCCCCTCCTTTCTGCACCCAAATCTTACGGTTTCCGCTTCAAGAAACCAGTCAAAGAAGGCTCAGGTTGGACAGAGAGAGAGAGAGAGAGAGAGGAAGGAAGGGGAGGGGGGGGGGGGGGGGGGGGGGTGG
>JAOXJJ010001047.1:85318-99294 GCA_025769935.1 Phoenix roebelenii | reverse complement strand
CATGGTAGATTAGGTCATGTAAATTATAATTCAATTAAGCAACTTATAAACCTAAATCTAATACCAAAAAGTGATCTCAAGAACCATGAGAAATGTCAAACTTGTGTAGAAGCCAAACTCCTTAGGAAGCCTTTTAAATTTGTTAATAGGAATTCGGATCTATTAGAGTTGATCCATAGTGATGTTTGTGACTTGGGTAGAACTTCTAGGAAAGGTAATAGATACTTTGTAACATTTATAGATGATCTATCCAAATTTTGTTACATCTACTTAATTAAAACCAATGATGAGGTGCTTAGCAAATTTAAGATTTTTAAAATCGGAGCTGAGAACCAACAGGAAAAGAAAATTAAAATTCTTAGATCAGATCGAGGAGGTGAACATACATCCAATGATATAACTCAATTTTGTGAAGATCATAGAATCATTCATGAAGTGACTACATCATATTTTCCTCAATCAAATGGAGTATCAGAAAGGAAGAATTGGACTTTAATGGATATGGTTAACTCCATGCTTATAAGCTCAGGAGTACCAGAGAATTTGCAGGGGGAAGCTTTAGTTTCAGCCTGTTATATCCTTAATAGGATTCCCTCTAAAAATAATGATCTAACCCCATATGAAGTTTGGAAATATAGAAAACCTAATCTTAGCTATTTGAAAGTGTGGGGGTGCTTAGCAAAAGTGAAAATACTTGATTTTAAAAGAAAGAAAATAGGACCTAAAATAGTGGATGCTATATTCATAGGTTATTCAGCCAATAGTAATCCTAATAGTTTTCTGGTGATTAATTCAGAAGAAAGATATATTAGTAACAACACCATCATAGAAGCTAGAGATGCAACATATTTTGAAGACACCTTTCCACTTAGGACTAGAGTAGATAGCGGTATGGCTAGTAACTCTAGTAGAATAAGGACAAGTGAAATAGAAATAGAAGCAGAACCTAGGAGGAGTAAAAGATCCAGGGTAGAGAAAACATTTGGAGATGATTTCTATACCTTTCTTATAGAAGACTCTCTAACTACCTTTAAGGACGCAATGAAATCCTTGGATTCACCTTTTTGGAGAGAAGCTGTGGACAATGAGATGCAATCAATCATCCAAAATCATACTTGGGAATTGATTGATCTTCCTCCTGGCTATAAAACTATAGGGTGCAAATAGATCTTTAAGAAGAAACTTAGGCCTGATGGCTCTATAGATAAATTTAAGGCTAGATTAGTTTCTAAGGATTTTACTCAAAGACCTGGGGTAAATTTCTTTGATGTTTATGCACATGTAGATAGGATTACTACTATTAGGGTCCTTATATCATTAACCTCCATTCATAGCTTAGTGATTCATCAGATGGATGTTAAGACAGCTTTTCTAAATGGAGACTTAAATGAAGAATTTTATATGGACCAGCCAGAGGGATTTAAAACCCTAGGCCAAGAAAATAAAGTTTGCAGACTAGTCAGATCTCTTTATGGTCTTAAATAAATACCCAAGCAATGGTACTTGAAATTTGATCAAACCATAATGACATTTGGATTTGAAATCAATAGCACAGACGAATGTGTATATCATAAGAGAGTTGGACACAAATTTATGATCCTATGTCTCTATGTAGATGATATACTGATCTTTGGGACAAATCTTCAGATAATTGATGAAGTAAAACAATTCTTAAGTCATAAGTTTGATATGAAAGACTTGGGACAAGCTGACTTAATTTTAAATGCCAAAATAATTAGAAGTGCAAATAGTATTTAGTTATCCCAAAATCATTATGTTGACAAGATACTCAATAAATTTAATTATTCGGATTGTCAGTCTGTCTCTACTTCATTTGATCCCTCTACACACCTTAAGAAGAACTTAGAAATTCCTATCCTTCAAAGCCTATATGCTCAAATCATAGGCTCACTAGAATTCCTAGCAAACTACACCAGGTCAGACATAGCATATGCTGTAAATAGACTTAGTAGATATACTGTTAATCCAAATAGAGATCATTGGACAGTATTAGAAAGGATCCTTAGGTATCTTAAGGGTACCAAGTCCTATATTTTGCACTTTAGTGAGTTTCCTGCTGTTCTAGAATGTTATAGTGATGCCAACTGGATCAGCGATACCTTAGATGTTAAATCCATCACATGATATGTCTTTCTCCTAGGAGGTGCTGCTGTGTCTTGGAAATCCACCAAATAAACCTTGATATCCAGGAATACCATGCAGTCTGAACTGATAGCTTTAGACACCACTAGCACTAAGACTGAGTGGCTCAGAGATCTACTAATAGACCTCCCTATATATGAGTCACCTTTACTACTTGTCTCCTTACATTGTGACTGTAAATCTGCAATAGATAAGTGCAACTAAGAAAATGCCAATGTAAAAATGAACAAGTACTTAAAAGTACATCATAAATCATTAAGATATAAATTGAAAAATAATGTTATTGCTTTAAATTTTGTAAAATCAGAAAATAATTTGGCTGATCAGCTTACAAAAGGTTCATCTAGAATAGTGGTTATAGAGTCGTCGAGGGGGATGGGGCTTAGCTCATAAAGATAGATCACCACGGTGGAAATCCAACCTTAAAAGGTTCAATGGGTAGAAACAAACCGGAGTATGACTAAGAGGAGCACTATTTTATGTTTTCCTCATCCCTATGGCACTAGTGCTCATAAAAGCAAGCGGTAGGATGAGTTCATTTGTATAACTCTTAATGAGTCCGAGACCCAAGAGGCAGGAGCTTCCTTATTAGGACTCACCTATATGTGCAGTCGTGAGGCCGTAATTATGAAAAATGAGCAATTTTCTAAAAAGCACATGAAAGATACCTGCGCATGGCCATAATAGCGCAACCCGCTTAGAACCCAGATCGGGTTATATCATGTGTGCTGTTGATTTAATCTGAGCCATGGACCGAGGTTCAAGGTTAAGACCACCTTGGCTCCACAGATGTAATCAATTGTCACTAAGTGAAGATTCAAACCGAAAGGTACCTACATCTATTACATAATATAAGATATTCAGCATTTTATTTTGATTTTAAAATTATTTAAAATAATAATAATTTTTGTGGGGGATTGTGGGAAAAATTAAATGCGCTTGCGGCTGAGTCTCGATCTGCGTGCGCATTTGAGAACAAAAATGGTCGGGCACTTTAAGGAAAGATTTAAATGCGCACGCGGCTGAGTCTCGGGCCGCGTGCGCGTTTGAAAATGAAAACGCCCCATGGTTATCGTATTCCAAAATGCCCCGATCCAAACCCCTATAAAACCCCCATTTCATTCTATTTTTTGGAATACGAAAAATTACAGAAAAATAGTAGAAAAACTCTGGCGAAATTCTTCCTCCTCTTAGCCACTTTTGATTTTTATTTTTATATATTTATTTAGTTTATTTTATTCTTTTCATTCCGCTCTTTGTTGGATCTGCAAGTCCGATCGCGTTCGCTTTGACTTCTTCCGAGACGTGTCGAAGAAGAAGTTGTAGGGTTGTTGTATCTCGGAGGAAGATTGCTGGAAGATCCGTACGTGGGGGTAAATACTTCTTTGAGACAGCGTCTACGTGCTTTGACCTGCCTCCAATCATGCTACTTTCTTCTATCTTTATTTTTAATTTAATATCAGTAGATCTGTAGGATTTGAAATTCTATGATATAAATTTATTAAATGCATACATTTATCTTGTGCTAGAATAGATTTATTTTGCATTAAAATAGAATTATTTGGATGGCGATTGATATATATATATATATATATATTACTCCTTTTAAGATTTTCTATTAATTATATTTATAGATTTATTTGTTTATTTAGATAATATATTGCTAACAAAATATACTTAAAGCCAACATGAAATCAGTCGAGGGATGGCGAGCTTCAAGTGGATGAACAGGAAGTGGAGGAAGAAGGATCACCATCTCATTCTTTAACATATTTGCTGATCGTCGAGTTGGGCCACGTCCACCTCCATGGAACAATGGCAAGCACGCCCCAGTCGCTTCTACGAGTGGGTGCCCATCATTCGCATAGAGCAGGAGTCCGATTTTAGATTCTATTAAACTCTCCGTACCCGATGAGCAAGCAACATGGCCAGGTTGACAGTGATGAGCAGGTAATAGCCTGATCTGATGACTGCTACGATAACCCCCCATAGCATGAGAACCCCCCGGCCTGAGGCTGGATTGGGGAATTGACACCATGTTACGGCACCCGAGAATAATGTAGCCCATGGATGGCATGGAGGGACCGGGCCTCGCCGTAATGGGGCCGAATGCTGATGGGCGCCCACTCGTAGAAGCGACTGGGGCGTCCTTGCCATTGTTCCATGGAGGTGGACGTGGCCCAACTCGACGATCAGCAAATATGTTATCCGAAGAATGAGATGGTGATCCTTCTTCCTCCACTTCCTGTTCATCCACTTGAAGCTCGCCATCCCTCGACTGGTTTCGTGTTGGCTTTAAGTATATTTCACACAAAGCCAGAGCACCAAGCTACAGAAAAAGAAGATTAAAAATAAAATATAACGTCAGAAATGATATGAAAGTAAATGTGGGCAAAAATTTTGTCGGAGCAGAACTAGCTACGGATGATGCATATGTTCTATGTTCTCTGTTTGCTGCAGATTGCTTATTTCAACCAAGAAAAGGTCCGGGTGCCAACTGATGTAGTCTTTCCCCAGATGATTATATGTCATTCAAAAATTTGACACTTGTTTTCACCAAAACAAATTGACACCTATGTTTTAATCGGTGGAAAAACTGAAGAATTTTTCTTGAATACGTTCTTAACTGTACAAGTCTTTTCCTTTTAGAGTCTGCAGATTTTGTCGCTCTTTTTGGCTTTTCAGATTTAGCATCTACCAATATAATTATCTTGTAACTAATTTCATAAAGATACTACTTATCTAGTGGCCATATTAGTTTATTGCTTATACCGCCCATTTATCATAACATAAAGAATGCAGCTAATTGCATACTAAAGAAGCTAGCTAGGTGTTTAAAATACGATGTTGTTGATTTTGATAAGTACAGAATTATGGTTATCTTGACCATGTAGGTTATTGGAAGCACAATAAAAGCAAAGAAAAAAGATTTTTTTTTTAAAACCATGAATGATCTTCTTTGAAATTAAGAAAACCAAAGGATCAAAAGAAATAAAATTTTGAACTAAAAATCTGTCATTATCTTTTTTTTCCTTCTATTATTACTTTAACGATATAAAAATATTGTTTTCTCATTGGTGTGTAATGCATTATTCGATAGATTCTTCTATAAACTAGTTCATGATCTTAGAATTGAAATATTTTGCCAACATAATTACATGGACCCTATGGGCATGAATATAAACAATAGTATTCCCTTAGTCTTTGTAGAAATTAAGAGTTGCATCAAGGCTTTCAACAGATTTACCTCATACTTGTTTTGGTCAGTAGAGAACCAAAATTCCTTAATAGTGTACTCTTGCATCAGCCATCTTGTTCTTGTTCCATTACTTTGGTGCTCTTCATGGAAGACAAGAAACTTCTTGCGACCAATCTCCTTTGCATCTTTATCTCTGATGATCTGATCTTCTCCCGAGGCATTCCAATATCTCCCATTTATTCCGTGAGCAGGCCTTGTTCCATTATGATATTTCATTTTTCTTAGAGTGAAGAAATGCAGATGCTTACCGGCAGGTGTATTGCCTCTGAAAAACATAAAATTCTTACTGCAGTTAAAAGCAATACCTCCGGCATACAATAGAAGTGGTAGATATAATCATTCAAAATAGCTAGCTTTGCAATTCACTATATATGATGAATATTTTTATTTACCTAGGTGGGAAAGAAACTGTAGGACGGTCTTTCTTCACTTTTTTGGCCATATTATAGTTATGTATGCTAGATTTTATAATTTTTTTAAGTTATTTTATTTATGAAAAAATTAGATTATAAAATCTATTCTAACTGTGTGACACGTTGAGCTGTATGATAGTTGTAATCTACTCTAACTAGAGTCTCACATCTATACTAACTCTCCAACAAATATACATGAATACTGAGATGCAGTCGAGCGGATGCCATATTAAGGTTCTCCCCCATCCCTTAAACACAATAAAAAATTTAAGTCCTTCCTCCAAAATTATTATTTGTTCAAATATATTTTTTTTAAATATCAAAAGAAGTACATTGAGCAAATGACCATTAACCATGATGTCAAAGTTTCAAGATTTCCCTTGTTTTTTTTTTCTCCTAACCGAAAATGTAGTTTTTCAAATTAAGGCGACAAGTGCAATTGACTCGTTCAAATAAACGGACAGGAATTCCAGAACTGTATCTTACAGGGTACTCGTACACTTTACTGTTCTAAATTGATTTGCACCAAATTCTCATAGCTTAATTCTTCTTATTAAAAAAGTTATATTATGATGATTGTATATAACAGCTTACATATAAGCAATTGATGAGCAACATTCACATAAGATTGCAGTAATAGTTTGTTTGCATAAGTAAAGAGTTTCGAGTCTTTAAGAAGCCATGCATTTAACTAACAAAATCACTGAAAAGCAAATAACCAAGGAATATCACCTATCGCTATGGGCTCGTTTGGTTCATGGGAAGCATTTTTTCCTCTAGGAATATGATTCCTGAAAAGAAGATTTCTAGGAAGAGAATGCCTGAAAATGTACTTTTGGCATATTTGGTTTAGTGTGTTTATGTTTGGTTGACCATCCACTTTCCTGAAAAAGTTATGTGTAATTCCTATTATACCCTTAATAAAAGTTAGGTCTTTAATGTCTCTTTAACGTTGAAGGGCCTTTTTGGGAAAAAAAAAAGATAGAGTGATTTCTGCCTAATGGGAAAGTAACTTTTTCATGTTTCTTATAGAAAAAATTTTCCCATGAAATGTGGGAATCATATTCCCATGGGAATATAACTTTTCCATCTCCCTCCTTTAAAAACTCCAATCAAACAAGAGGCATCTTATTACTTTTCCGTTGACCACACTTTCCTCCTTTCTTTTCTTGCGAACCAAACGAGCCCTATAATGAAGTTCTGGACTTAATAATCCAATAAATCTGCTGCTACGGTGACTCGGTCTTGGGCCTAAAATACCGACAGACGCATAACTGAAAAATTCAACCCCTGGGATAATTATGAGGACTTCATTGATAATGACAGGTCAATTTGTTTTGAATAGGTAAGGCATTAAGTATATACCGCATTATCATTCTGTGCACCCTCTAATATCACTTTTATTTGCCCCTCTCTCTTCTCGCATTTTTCTCCTCCTCCTTCATTTCAATTTTTTTTTCTTTCATGTTCATCAGTTTAAGAAACTTTATATTTTAGCCGCTATAGATCCTTGATTGCTTTCAGACGCGCGTGTATGTATATATATATATATATATATATATATCTGTTGGCATGTCGAGAAATGCTGCTACGATCTTTGTACAGTATTTTCAGGACTGTCAACACGCTCAGACTAGTATTTCCATCAGACACTTTGCATGTATGAAATACACCAAAATAAGGTCACTCAAAAACATGGTCATACATTCAAACTAGATTGCCCATTCTTGCCTGCCTCCAGAGTTTGGGTTGGAAAAAAAACAAAGAAAAACATATGCAATTTAAAGTCAACAAGTGGTATAGTGGTATATTTTACGTTGTATGTTTATTTTTTTTCCCTTCTACAACACAGCTAGAAGAAACTGTTGTACTGTTATTAAAAAAAAAAAAATTCTGAACCGTTTCTTTCTGTACACTCTGTCATCGTCGTGTTGAAATCATCAGCCTTTGCAGCAAAGGCTAATTTATTACTCAGCCAAACTACGATTTAGAAGTAAAGTTTCAAAAATTCAACACAGAAAGAAATAAGTATTTGTTTCAAAAGAAAAACGATCCATTGCTTTCAGGAATTGAACTTAAAAAATAAATAAATAAATAAATAAAGCACATCGTTCTGTTCTACATGCCTTAGATAGAGTTAAGAAACAAATTTAGACCAAACTAGTTTATTAAGATTCTAGCCAAGGATAATTAACTATAATAGTAACTCTAATTATGTTTTTAAAAGAAAACTTTAAGAAGAGAAGGCACAGAACGAACCTAAGATATCCCTGGGGTGGAAATCGTAGATGTTCAACTCTTTGATAGCCTGGCATGGTAGGGATTGGTTCAACAATCTGGGCTGAAGGTAGAATTCCACCAGCTCCTTGGGAAAAGGCCTGAAGTGGTGGCCGGGCGCAACATTTCCAATGCCTTCATCTTCCTCCATCTCTGCTCGCTCTGTGTTTTTCTATCCGTTGTTTTTTTTTATCGCTTGCTCTCATTTTATAGCAGAAGTCTTTCTCCCTCCTTTGCCGAATTCAGAAAGGTCTTCAGATAATCTGAGTTAGATTCGGAATCGAGCATACTGGGAAAATATCAAGGAATTTCCATAGAGCGAGAACGGCCCGGCCCGTCTACGGAGATCCAATCCTGAGACCCGTCTCACAGTTTCAAAGCCCAGATCAGAGCAGGCGGAGGCCTAAGCCCATCACCTGTGTGAGAGAGAGAATGCGAGTTATGCAACGAATCGATTTGGGGATGAATCGATTGCTTGGTTCTCCTTCCGCCATCGAAGTCGGGCTTCGGGGTCGGAAGGTTCGACCGGGCGGGAATGGGAATGCAGCGGCCGGAGAGGAGGTGTAGCCGATGCTGGCGAAATAGTTAATGGCATCGGAGCCCTTGCCGAAGTAGACGGTGTGGCCATCGGAGAGCAGCAGGATAGTGTGGAACATGTAGAAGATCCGGCTGGAGGGCAGGTGGATGGTCATCACCACGGTCCTCCCCCCCCGGGTGAGGTCGACGATGCTGCTCACGATCCGGCCGGTGATGGTGGAGTCGAGGCCGGAGGTAGGCTCGTCGAGTAGCAGGATGCTGTGGTTGATGAGAAGCTCCTGGCCGATGCTGACCCACTTGTGCTCCCCGCCGGTGATCCCGCGCACGAGGGGCCTGCCAGTCATGCTGTTGTGGCAGCCGAGGAGGCCGAGCTTGGCCATGACCTCCTCGGCCTGGGCGGCCTTCTCGGGGCGGGGAGGGTGTGCGGGAGGCGGAGGGCGGTGTAGAGGAGGGTCTCGGAGACGGTAAGGTGGGGGTAAAGGATGGAGAAGCCCATATTGCGCCGGAGCATGTTGGAGAAAGGCCGACCGTTGTAGGTGATGCTACCAGAGAGAAGACGGCCGAGGCGGGCGAGGCAAGCAGCCAGGGCCATAAGCAGGGTGGTCTTCCCTTATCCCTCGCGCCTTCTTCGGCCTTCCCTCTCCCTCCTCCACCTCGAAACCCTCTCTACCGATGATTGCGGTTGGGGTTTTATCTGAATGTAAGGAGATACCGTGATGGCATGGTACGTGGCCATGTTGGTCCATACAATGTCAGCTATAATTTCTTTTGTATATAGTTATTGTGCTTGTCCCGGTGATGATATGTTGCTCGCTTCCCGCACACGTGCACACGCCTAGTATGGCAAGACCCATGACGGAGTCACATAAAAGATTTGATGGTAAAAAAATGAAAGCAAAAGATGGACCTGTCAACAATGCAAGCATGGCCAGCTTTCTTAAGAAGAGAAATAAATAAATAAAAACCCTACCTTTAGATTGGCGTTATACGGCCCTAAGAAGGTTCTAGGTCGGTATTATGCGGTCGCAGGAGGGTTCTGGATTAGTATCATGCGGTTGTAGGAGGGTTTCAGGTTAGTATTATAGGATCGTAAAAGAGGTCCCGGGTTTTCAGCTTTGTTTTGTTATAATCATCTTCCATTATTCATAGATGGTTATGATTATTCTGATGATAAAAATTGGCTCTGTAAATGAGCTATCATCTGGGCAAGAAGGTATTAAGCAGATCATTTTGTCCTCGAGTTCGTAGATCAAGAAAAGAATTGGTGTACCTAGTGTTTAAGCCTGTCATCGATGGAGGTAAGAATTCCTCAATACAATCGTTTACATGATTATAAAAGTTTTATATATAAATGTATCTTATATGATTGTGGATATCTTATACATATTGTTATATGTATTATGTGTTGATGTGATGTTGCAAGAATTATAATGTTACTTAGTTTAGCTTTATATGAAACTTATTAAATTGTGATTAATTATATATTTCATTAGACTATAAATAAATTAAAAAAATAGATTTGGATATAATTATATGATAGGGTATGGGTAGCATCTAGATGGGTTGGCCACGCAAAAAATGTGGTATATGTGCAGGGTCTATCTTGGGCTAAGGTAACATTGTGTTTGACTTACCATAGGCTAAAATATGACCGTAACTAGTCCAATGCCGGAAATTCAACTCCAAATGATGAACTGTATTTAATTATAGCTTTTATATAATTGAACTAAATATTGCATAATCGTAAGTGAGGAAAAGGAATGCATTTGGACTAGTCGGCCGTGTATAAAATTTGGTGTGCCGGCCATGGGCTGAGCTGTGATATATTTGTTAAAAGATGTTCCACATGTTCATGCTGGTGTGCGTGCATGGAGGATTCTTTATGATGAGTAATAATTGTAACTACGTTACGCTAGCTCGGGGCGCTTCACCGAGCACATCTCGGAACCTGGGATGCTAGGCTAGCCTCAGCACCTGTCTAGCCGACCTCGCCAAATGCCTGATGCGACCTCTCGATGAGTTTGGCCTCACCAATGGCCGCACCCATGTGCGTGCCTACGTCCTCTTACATAGTCATACATTGCGACGCCACCACGCCATGCTTCACTTACTGGCCCACGACAGCCAAGGGAAACACCTTACTGTTCCTAAGAACGGACTCCGCCGTGTGCCACAAGCAAACTCAGGCTGCACGCCACTCCCGCTCATGATGGGAATGGGCTATATTCTGCTACGACTGTCAACGTCTTACCATTCCCAAGAACGGACTCCATCGCGCACCACAAGCAAGCTCAGGCTATGTGGCACTCCCACTCATGATGGGGACGGGCCAAACCTCCACCACCTAAATGCTCATATCAGGACTATAAAGGACCCCAATAGATAATGCCCAGAGGACTTTTAGGCTGGACCAACTAAGTTCCACACTAATTTGATCGTCGGAGGGCTCTCACCGGAAACACCGGTGAGGCTTTGTGCAGGTACATCGCCGATCGCGGGAGGTGGCTCTCATCTGCTTCCTCCACACTCCGGCGGCTCCTCCGACTCCTCCGGCGTGGTCACCCTCAGGCTAGATTTTTGAACCACAAAAAGACCATCACCAAGAACCAGCAACAAGTCTGATTTTTTTTTTCTTTTGATGTAAACACAAGTCTGAATTAATGGGGCTTAACTGTTTTGATCTCCATTATGTTATATGTGATGGAGAAAAGCACAACCATTATAATAGGTATCTTGTATTATCACAACCCCTTATAGTACAAATGATCACCAAGGAAAAAAATGAAATAAAAATGAGTGAAAAAGCAGTACCAAAATAGGAATGGCAACGGATCAGATAGGCCATTATCCATACCCGTTACATATTTACCTCGAGATAGGATGGGCTGAGTAGACTCTTTGAGCAAAGTGAGGCAACTTGGATGGATGGGTCAGATATAATTACAAAAATTAATTTTTTAGCATACAAATTAATTTTTTAATTTTAAGAAGAATATTTGTGAAGAGTTATATATATCTACATTGGATTCAGGGTAGGTTTTATCCTTACTTGTATCCGCCCTGGATCCCGTGCGCGATAGGTAAAATCCATCCCATTAGGGTCGGGTACTCGGGGCAGAGTAAATTGCCACCCCTAGCCAGCCAAGAATCAGAAATATACTTTAATAGGTTTTCATATATAAAAAAAATATAATATAGATATATGGAGAGATAGATTGGTTGATTTGTGTGCTTTATTTTATACCTTTCCAGGCCAGATGATTCCTAACCAGACGTGGGCTGGTCCGTCGTGGGCCGATGGGCTAAATACGTTATCCTCAGCGCAGCCGGGAGAGCTTCGAGCCCGGTAGACACACATACTTTAACCCGCCATTCAGTTCTTAGATCACAGGCGTCCGAGTCGCCGGACGCTGCTTATCTGGCAGACCCAACGGCTCTCGTTACGCTCGCCGACTTCCGACTGGCGTGCAGCGCACGCAAATGAGAATCACGCTGTGCCGTTTGATCCCATCCCGGCGCCATCGTGTGGTAGTCAGGCTTTCGCAGGTTCGCAGGCGCCTGCAAACTGAAGAGAGAGGTGTTACTGCCGTCGCAGGAAGCGATGGTGGGGGGGCCGAACGCTTCGCGAGAAAGCGGAGGCTAGATATTGAATCTCTCCAACAACCAAGCGTTCGACTCGAGATCTCCCCATTGCCGCCTTCCGCTTGCTCTCCTTGTGCCGATCCCAAATCTCGCTCTCATCTCGCATCGACGGAAGAGCAAACGCCGATCTTTTTTCGCCGAGATCGATTAGATCCGCCGCTTGGATGCCAGATTTAGTTCCACTTTAGAGAGTATTAACGAGGTTGGGAGGTTTTATTAGGGTTTCCATTAAATTCTTCTTGTTTTCGAGATAATTCTTTGACAATTTTGTTGGTAGAGCTTGCTTTCTTTTCTTACGAATTCGGATCGTTCGAATTTCGATTGTCCAAGAAAGAGATTGTGGAGATCTTGGAATTCCGGTGCTTGGAGTTAGATGTTTGGGCAGAAGAATTGGGAGCTTTAGGACGTTTTGATTCAATGATTGATTGGAAGAAGGATGAAAAATTGGAGATCTAGTTTGATAGATTGGATTGATTCAGATTGCGAAATCTTGGAGTAATTGCTTCCAATTAGAGAGGGCGTAAGAGCAGAATCTAGGGCTTTGTGGGTTGTTTTTGTACTGTCGAAGAAGTCATGTTTTACGGGGCGATGGTATGGGATCCATGGCTTATCGTGTCTCAGATCGTCTGTCTTCAGTGTTTGTACTACCTGACCCTCGGACTGTTCATGGCCATTCTCGTTGGCACTCGCGTGTCCCGGTTGAGCCTCATGTATTTCTTCGATTTCTCAACTCTTACCGCTTCCACGGTCACCGGATGGTGCGCGATTGTTTCATTTCTTCTCAGCTCGCTTGCCGGGTAACACTTGGGCTTACTTGTTCATTTGTAAAATTCTTCGCTCTCTGACGCTATCTTTTCTGCTAATACTTTATCACTGGAATTTCCTATGTCTGACTTTTGTATTTGTTAGTTTAGTTAGTGGTTTATGGCAAATTTTCCCCCATATTAACGAGATTTTTTTCTGTTTTGCTTTTGTTTTCGCTGTCTGACAAGATTGTAAAAATTTGTAATTTCAATAGTGGTATATTTAGTATTAAGAATTCAAATTAATTCATATATGTAATGCATGGCTAGTTAGTAGTTACATATGCACAAATAGGTTACCATAATTTTCGTGCCCATTTGTTTCCATATTGGGATGGTATACATACCAGCCATGTGCTTTTGAGGGTTGTTCTTGAGCTTTTCAGGAATTTCTACCAAGATGGTTACATTGTGGCGAGTGACCCTTTCAAATCCTCGAATTCAACAATGTCAATCACTTGAAGATAAAAACGAACACAAATGAGTCAATTTGGAGTCAGCTATGTGGTCTCTGTCGTATTCTAGATTAAGTCACTGGAGTGGATAACTGCCATTATATCATGATGACTACATCCATACAGCTGTGTTTGGACAAGACATCCTTCCTTACCATTGAATCTTTGAGACTTTGAGGGCACCTTCCTTGTTGAGGAGATGCTTGACCCTTGACTCTCTTGTTCAAACAAACTTAAATGGTTTCCCTGCATTCTATTATTAGTTAGTGCCATCACCTATCTTCTTTCATTGTGTTTATTCTACTTTTGGCCCTCCTAGTTTTACTTTAGCTCATTTTGTCAGTTGTGACATGTCTATCTCATGCTTATGGCCCCTCCTTATTGCTGACATCCACAAGCACATCATGCTAATCTCCCCCGTCTGCCC
>JAOXJJ010001047.1:66316-82920 GCA_025769935.1 Phoenix roebelenii | reverse complement strand
GCCCGACTTCAGCACCCCCCTGGTGCCCAGCTTCCCCCGCTCCCCCTGCATATCGGGATCCCAAGAAGAAGAAGAAGAAGACAGGAGCTCCACACAGCTGTGCTCGACTTTAGAATCTTTTGGGCCCAGAAGAGAGAGAGAGAGATAGAGAGAGAGAGGACTGTTGGTTCATAGAATCCAAAGGAACCTCGGCCCGTCAGGATTCTCTCTCGATCTATTACCCTGTTGATACCTTTGGTGTCTCGGTAGCTGTTTTTTTTTTCCTTTCTGTTTTTTTTTTGTGAGGGAACACCCAACTAAATATGGGTCATGTGCCAGTTTTCTGCAATGGAATTGGATTTTGGAAGGTCTGGCTTGTAGACGGACTCCGTTAGTAGGTCATGGGTCACCTATTCTGACTGGCGGTCAAGTGCAAGTCTTTCAAGTCATGGGTCGCCCATCACCTCACAATTATGATATGACTAATTAGATTTGCCTAAATTCTTATCCAAAAGTGTGGTAAAGTTTCTATTTACTTGTATATACTTATAAAAATTTCTATTTGTACGCCTACCCATTAAGGATATTTTAGTCATTTTAATTTAAAACCGTTAATTTTTTAACGGCGTTAGATGGCATGGGTACATATGCAAAAATAAGAATAAAAAAGGGTAGAATAGCAAAATAAATATTGTACGAGGGTATACATGCAAATATCAATTTTGGAAGGGTATTCACGCAAAATCCTATATTTAGACGGGTATCCATGCAAAAAATCCTAAAAAAGATGATGTTACGCAAAAAAAACTTGAGCAAAATCTCTCTTTTTTTTTTCTTGAAATTAGATTCTTGCACTTCCAGGGGAGGGGTGTCAAATAATAATTATTGGACTTATGGCCATTTCCGTTGCTTGATAGAATATGAAAATCCTGTGATATATTGTTACAGTAGAAAAAGAGTTATTAACATCATCAATGAATAAGAATCATCAGCACTTGATAAGCTCTAAATGGTGCTTCTTTCACATATTTGTGTTGGACCTATCCTATTTAGTAAGAAACCTAATTCTCTAGCCTCTTGAGTTCTCATCTAGTGAGAGCCTACATAATTATTCAAAGTTTCTTGTCAATAAGCTGCATCCATACATACATTATGTATCTTGTAGTGATGCATGCATGTGGACATGGATGCCTATACCTTTTGCAATATGCTCAAATGCAAGTCCCTTAGCCAGAAATTTTTTCACAAGTTTGAAAGTACTTATCTGTACAAATGAGTAGGTGCCAAACTTCGCATTCAAAATTGATCATCATGGTTGACTGTGTTGAGTTTGTTTGTTATTTTGATTGAGTTCAATTTTTGCTTACTTCTTGTTATCTTATTAAGTGCTCTGGACTTTATCAGTTTGACTATTTGAGAGTAGTCGACCATTCTGAGTTCTTGTTTATGCATTATTTTTAATTACAGACTAAGATCTCAAATAGAACTGCTGCTTGTGGCTTCATTATATTTATTTATTTCATAGAAAAATGGTTCTTTAAAAAAAAAAATTTGAAAACTACAGTTAGTGAAGAGGATCTGCCTGAAGAGTAAAAACCATGTTTTAAGAGATTCATCTTATCTTGGATGTCGTCTGTGGAGGTTTAGGAGGCCTAAGCGTGGACATAGTATTATTTGGATTTTCATGCTAGGAGTTAGCTCACTTACATGTTTTTAATGATAGTTTTTTTTTAATTTTGTCTTCTCCTGTAAGAATGATACTGTTCAAGCAGTTGTTCTTGGTGAATATTGGCTACAGATTGTTATGTTTTAAAATTCCTTTTTCCTCCACTTGAGCAGGGCAAGTTACTTGCTTTATCTGATCGAGAGAGCCAAAAAATGCTTAGATTTTGCGGCTACCCTCTATATAGTTCATCTCTTTATATGCATCATATATGGAGGGTGGCCATCCTCCATCACATGGTGGGTTGTTAATATTACCGGATTGGCATTGATGTCTTTGCTTGGAGAATGGCTGTGTATCAGACGTGAATTGCGAGAGATTCCTATTACACGACTTCGTTCAAGTAAGCCATCTTGTGCTTGCTGCATTGACTATTTATATTGAAATTCTTGCATGGAACATGAAAACTTCTGATGATTTGCTATCATCATGATTTATGGTTATTGGACTAGTGATTCTGCCTGCAAGTTTTACCTCTTTTGTCTTAATAATCTACTTTTTTCTCTGTTCGCTTTTTTATTTCTATTTGTGTAATTCAATATTCTAAGAAGGCAGACAATATTCAATATTCAAATTGCAACTTCTGGTAACAACTAAGTGGGGCTGGGAACTTTATGTAGGAAACCTAAATCCATACAAACTGCAATGTTATTTAATTCAAACACACAAAGTGAAGAGGACAGAAAAGCCAACTACCGCAAAGTGTTGGATGCCAAACAGAACCAGGCTCTAAGCAGCATATGCAGCTTGTCGGATGAATGCCAAACAGAAAGTTCTTTTGGACAATTAAATTTAATATAGTACTCGGATCATCAAATATGATTCTTTATTTCTTCCATCAAGTTTCTTCTGTTATCATCCATAAAGACCTATAGCATGGCTAATGAATATTTTCTTGCAGCTTTTTTTTTGTTTCCCATAAATGCCTTCATTTGTCATTGATGTAGCTATGCAGCCTATGGGGAAACTTCTGGTGTTTATTTTCTAGATTGCCTTGTCTTAGACAGCTATGTACAAGATGATACACCAACTTTGGGAGATGGGGGGAAATCTAGCTACCAGTGTACAATTACTCTCCTGCTATCTGTATACCATTTGTCAGGACTTGTTCATGTTAGAGTGCATGTGAGATGACACTAAAATGACCAACTTCTGCCATGTCAACCTTCATTAGCAAGAGGGCTTGCTTTGATATTCACTAGACCATGAAGAGGCATAGAAAGTTCAACAAGTTCTTGTCTTTTAGATTCCTTCTATATAATGATTCCTAAGATCTTTTCAGTTTTTGCTGACAGAAACCGAGGAGAGGTCCGGATAGTGTCTGAATGATCTTTTCTGAATCCCAATATATTCTGTTTTTCCAATTCTTTAGACTTCAGCAGTCTGGTAGGTCGATTTCTCCTTTCATCATTCCATTTTTCAATGATAGAAAGAAGGTGGTTAATTATAGCTTGGTATTTTATTTCCCTGGTCCCTTCTGGCACCATATGTAAAAAAGTCATCTTCCACATCTTTCATGTAATCTTGTTTCCTAAATCATTTTGTTACTGAGGCTTAATGATATTATGAATTTCTGGCAACCAACTGGGATGCAGTTAGGAAATTTGATTTTTTAAGTACGCTTGGAAGAATCTAGGGGCATGAGGTCAGAACATCCCTCTATTGCTGTAGCAGCATGTGCTTTAAGGTCCTGCTTGTTTTTCTGCCTGGAAATTTGATTCGTCCCCTTCCATTGAGTTGAAGGATAGTTTATCGAGGGAACTTAGGGTGCGTTTGGTTCGCGACTTGAAATCGGGATGGGAATGTGTTGGAACAGGAGTCGGGATGGTTATATTTCCCGATGCATTTGGTTCATGACTGGAATTGGAATCAGAACCGAAATGGAATTTTAATACTAGATGAGAGTCCTGATTGGATTTTGGGGAATTGGAGCATTCCTATCCCTCCTGAAATCAGAATGGGAATGGGACTTCCCCTAAACAAACAGCTGGAATGGGAGTTGCTTATTCTCATTCCCATTCCGGAGCTCAACTCTCTCCAACCAAATATGCCTTTAGTCTTATAAATAAATTGCCGAAATGCTGGCTATATAATTCTACATGTCTGATCTGACTGTAAACATGATAGAACAAGATTGGTCTGTAGAACCACTAAAAAATGATTAATTAACAGATTCAGAATGAAGCATGCTGGCAGCAAGAGCTTTTGTGTAAGATGATATCATATTTAGTCTTTATGATCACCTACAAAGTGATCCAGTCTATTCGGGGATATTTGGTATTTTTTGCCCCTTTTTTCCAAATTTTCTATGGCAGGAAGGAGACTAATGGGAAATATATTTTTTTGACAGATGTTTGACACCAAATTTGGAAGAGCACAGTTATGCTTCATGCTTTCTTACAGCCAACCAATTCTCCATTTTTTTTTAAGTTCATGGCAATGTCATATCATGATTAAGTACATGACAGAAGTGGATATTCTCACGGCGTTGAACATCAATTTATGGAGAAACGGACAAGTTCAAGTCCACACTATAGAAGTTGCATCGGAGAATCCACATGTTTGTTATTTTTACTTGGACTTGTGCTTGTCCTTCTATTGGGAAAATTTCACAAGAATGTTTGGGCTTGGCCCAATTAAAATTCATAGAAAAAGTCAACTAGCATGTATGTTAGTCCCTTCTTTTAATATAGCTGAACGCATGCATGGATTTTGCTTATCGTTTTTTAATTGGCATGCTATCGTAGTTGGTCACATGCAGTTGGAGGAACTCACCTTTTTGTGTACCAGAGTCGGCAATATACCATCTATATAAGTAAACAAAATGCCACTATTACAAATTAGGGTCTTTGTTCCATTTTATTGGATTAATTTTATAGATACATCTGTCATTTAGTGTTTACAAAAGCAGGCAAGAGCAACTTCATGATGATATATGCAGGTTTTTGGCTGTTGTCCATCAAGAGTTATTGTTGTTGTAAGTTCTCTTTGGAGCTCTTGGCAATGATTTTAGGAGATGACTGGTCCTGGTTTTGTTTGACTGATTCATTAATTAGCTCATTTGGTGATTGACTTTGATGGGGAGGAGTGGGTGCATAATGGATGTTCAGACTTCGGAGCTTGGTAATCATGGCCATTATAGTCTGCGATGGACAAGTCCCTGAAGTGCCTAACTCTATATGAGACTTTATTTCAAGCCCTTGCCTGGCAATTTCATGCTATCAACTGAGCTCAGTATCCGGACAGTCTACAGTTTGATAGTTCCTGTTGTGCAAATAACTTATTGCTGTCTATTGATGTCTTCAACCCTCGCCAAGTTCTTCTGTGACCTATTAATCACAGGAAGTTTCTGCAAGTAGGCTGCCGAACATGGTGAAGCTTGGTCTAGATTTCTCTTTGCTGACTTGCAGTATCTGCGGTGTTTATGCCTGATGAACAGACATGGTCTTGTCTCTCCTGTGAGACCAAAAAAAATCTTATTCTGCGTACAGCTGTGATGTGTATTTTGGGATCTATATACTTCCAGAATCACAATTTTGTCGACTGAATTTACTTGCATGCTAAATGGCCCTGTAAATTTTGGTAGAGATTTTTTGTTTTTGTTTTTTGACATCCTTTCTTGAAGAAGTATGTTAAGTCAAGTAGGATGCCTTTTTTAAAATTCATGTGAAATTAATTTCCAGCATAATGCCATGCATTACTCCACCAGGATTATGGCAAAGCATGCTTCACATAACATTTTCCATACATTAAAAAATTGTGTAGCGTGCAGAAACAAAGAACTTCAAATCATAAAAAGGTTAATTTGTATATTGCATTAATAGTATAGGCACTCACGTCCTCTGTTCTAATTTTATCTTGTTATTTATCCCTTGTTTAAAAAATCATAGGAATACTTGGACTTGCCCCATGAAAATTTGTGCCAAGAATTTGATAAGTATATTTTTTTTCCTGTTTTGTTGAATATATTGTGAATCCATTTCTTTCCCGTAGATCATTTAGGCTATTTACCCACCAATATGGGTAGCAAAAGGAAGAATTGTAACTTGAAAGAACCAGCTTCATTCCATCTTATTTGGATTGGCGTCACAGCTCCATCTTTGCCATTTGTTTCTACAAAAACAGGACAAAGCACCTCCATTCCCTTATGAGCATCTCGATCGCATAAGTTTTCTATTGGAGTTCTTGACAACTCGTTTCTCATATGTTTTTGGTCAAGAGAAGTGGCTGCTGAATGGATTGGTTAGAGCAAAGGTTAATGATCCCTAACTCATCTGTTCCTGTGTGTGGGGTGGGTCCTTTTTCTATGTATGACGTCTGAATTCAACTATATAGAGCCAATGGGTGCTTACTATAAGTATACCTATGATTGCTACACTCAAAGACCTCTTTTTTTATGAGATACTTAAATAACCCTAAGATTCTCCTTGACCGGTTTCACGCGTAATCTGTTGATTTATTAATAACATGTAATTCAATTTTTTTATATTTTTAGAATAGTTCGGCATTAGATATTAAACTAAATATAAACTTACTTAAATATCAAACTTTATCAAATAAGACAAATATTAATTTTATATTTATTTCTCTTATATAACCGGATAACGTCTATAACTTATATTTTATTTTATTAGCGTGTGCGGAAAGCCATTAATTAAAATAATTGAGACAAAATAATAACATTAAATTAAGAGATATACAAAACTTTAATAGAAAATTTCCAACATAATTTGGTTTGTGTTACAAACGTTCTATGCTTGCGGAGAGTCTCAAGGGACTAGCAGTGCCACTATCATGGCTCGAACTCTTCTAGCATGCTATTTACATCTATGGTGATCCACAATTTTAGCATCTGACAGTCATATTTCTTAGGTTTTATGACATTTAATTTCTGGCTCAACTTTTTAGTCCTATGAAGCATTCCCCTCTGAACATGGGAATGCTGGCTGCAACTAGTGTTGCTGTAGCTTCTAGCAGTTGCTATATATATATAATGGATTTATCGGGAGTTAATGATCATGCCTTTTATTGTCTGGTCTTCTTTTTTTTTGGTACATCGGCAGTTCACACCTGACGAGTGTGAAGATGACCAACAAAATCAGAAAACAAAATGTTGCGCAAAGACGTAGGCACAACCTCGTGGTCTATCCAAAAAAAGCCTTCCGAGTGATGAGCCGCGAAGGAAGCAACCCAATCTGCAGCACCGTTCGTCTTCCGATATACGTGCGTGGCCTGGTAGGAGTCAACCTCCCCAAAACTCTACGGATATCGTGGAGCAGCAGCCGGTCTTCAACTGAGCACCCCTCTTCCCGGATCCACCCGATCATTATGGTCGAGTCCCCCTCGAGAAGGATGTGACCCGCACCTAGTACCCGCCTCGCATATGAGACACCCTCCCAGGCCGCCCGAAGCTCCGCATATGATGAATCAAAAATCCTCCGTCCACCTGCCGCCACAAGTCCGGCGTCATGATCCCTAATAATAAATCCCACACCTCCGCAGCTCCCGTCTGCTGATAGGCTACCATCGAAGTTCACTTTAAGAAAGCCAGGGGGTGGGGGCACCTAGGATACTAATATCGTCCTGGATGCTGCAAGAGAAGAATGGGAGCCCCAGATGTTCCTGACCAACCCAGTAGGTGAAGCCTCAGTAGTGCCGGTGATCTCTGCCGCATACCGTAGAGCTTGGTCCGCCACCACCCTCGGATGGAGGTTCTCGCCGTCGAAAACCCGTGTATTCCTCTCCAGCTAGCAGTGATAGGCCAGGTAGGCATCACGAGTCCCCCTCTCCTCTCGTACAGACCCCCTGCTCGAGGCCTCCAAATATCGTAGGAACTCCTCAGTGGACGCCCACATCTGCCTCTGGTCAAGTTGAGCTGAAGCATATCTCCATATCTGACTGGCTCTCGGGCACCCAAAAAGAACATGGTAGATGGTCTCCTCCGTCGCCTGACAAGTTCCACATCCGGCGGGAACCCTCACTCCCCGCCTTACCAAAACCCCACTAGTAGGTAAACAACCCCAAGCCAC
Organism: Phoenix roebelenii; assembly: GCA_025769935.1. Lineage (NCBI taxonomy): Eukaryota > Viridiplantae > Streptophyta > Magnoliopsida > Arecales > Arecaceae > Phoenix > Phoenix roebelenii. Next base: position 75,189 of record JAOXJJ010001047.1, on the reverse strand, counting down.
CTTCCATAGGAACAAGGCCACTCGGGGATGAATGTGCATCCTCCAAATCCAGCCGCAGTCCGTCTGTTGCGCTGAGGACCCTCTACCTATTGACAAGAGGTCCCGAACTCTCACAGTCGTCCTTCCTGTCCTGCTCCATACCCTCCTATCCACTGCCTCCCCCTTTGGGATCGGCAGAGCCAGGATATGCTTAGCAAGGTGCTCCCCGAATACCTGTCGAACAAGACTCGCATCCCACCTCCGCTCCTCCTAGGCAAATAAGGCACACACTCTACATCCCTCCATCCAGTCATGGTCAATCTCGGTAGGCCAACCCTGCAATGCTACCTCAGTCAGCCATCTGTCCTCCAGAATACTGATCGTCCGCCCATCCCCAATCTCCCACCTGATCTCTGGCATCACTCTCGGGGCGTGGGCGCAGATCTCTCTCCAGATAAAGGAAGCTCCTCGGCCAGCATGTAGGGCGTAGTGGGGGACAGGATCCCCGTACTTCGCCCTCAACAATGAGCCCCAAAGGCCCTCAAGCTCTAGAAGAAACCAGGCTACCATCTTGGTCGCCAGTAACTCCCTACGCTCAACCAATGAATGAATACCAAGTCCTCCCCTACTGGTCGGCTGGCAAATAGTCTCCCATGCCACCAGATGAACGCCGTCTCTACCTCCCCGTCGTCCCCAGATGAAGGTGAGAAATACTCTCCAATCCCCGGATCGCTGCAAGAGGGACCAAGGTATTGGAAAGAAAGCAAGTGGGGATGAAGCTCAACACTGACCGTACCAAAATGACTCGGCCCATCATCGACAGTGCACCCGCCTGCCAACTCTCCAATCGACGGGTAATGCTCAGCTCCATGGATGTACACTCCCTTCGGCGTAGGCGACGTCCTGTAATAGGTACCCCGAGATATGTAAGGGTCCTCTCCTGCTCTCCAATCCCTAGAAGGCTCATGATAGAATGCTTGGCCCTATGGTCAGTCTTCGGGCTAAAAGAAATGGCAGACTTGGTCAGATTGACCTGCTGATCCGACACTCCACAATATGCCCCCAAGATCCTGCTAATGGCCTGTGCTGATCTGCTCGTCGCACGAGCTAACAGTATACAATCATTAGCAAATAACAGATGAGAAACCCTAGTTGTCCCGACCACCGGGCCATAGACCTCCAACTCCTGCTCATGGATGGCCTGTCTGAGTGCCCAAGACAAAGAATCTGCACATAGGATGAACAAAAGTGGTGACAAAGGACATCCCTATCTCAATCTTATCGACGACTCAAAGAAACTCGATGATGAGCTGTTAACCAGTAAGGCAAAGGACGGGGACAGTATACATCCGAGCACCCATCTGATCCACTGTGGGTGAAATCCAAACCCCTCCAAACATCACCGCACAAACTCCCATCTCATCCTGTCATATGCCCGTTCCATATCGAGTTTGACACCCATTAAGCACCTACGCTTAGGCGCTTTCTGGAGGTCAGCCATGAACTCATGAGCAATGAGGACGTTATCGGAGATGGATCGCCCCCAAATGAACGCCCTCTGCTCAGGGCAAATGAGTCTGGGTAGAATGCCCCTCATCCTCTGGACTAGTACCCTCGCCACCATCTTATACAAGGTGGTGCACAAGCTAATCGGTCTGTAGTGGCTCGGCTCAAAAGGGTCCTGTCTCTTCGGAATCAATGTGATGAAGATCCTCCTCCACTCCATGGGCATCGCTATCGATACAAAAAACTGTTGGACCGCCGCAATCACCTTTTGTCTGACTATGTGCCAGTACCTCTTGAAGAAGAAAGGAGGGAAACTATCTGGGCCCGGGGCTCTGTCCTCACCCAAAGACCAAAGGATCGCCTGTACCTCATCCCCGGACACTGGACTGACCAGAGCTGCGTTCTCCTCCACTGACACCTGCCTCCCTGGTGCCGGTCAACATGCTCCTTCATCTGTACCCCCTGACTCGGTCCATCTATCGCGAAAAAACTGCACCAAGATCCTCCTGACTATCTCCTAGTCCTCAGACACCTGCCCACTACTGTCCCTGATCCGGCCGATCCGGTTCCGCTGTCTCCTGATGATGGTCGACTGGTGAAAAAATATGGTATTCCGATCCTCCTCCTTAATCCACTGGATCCTGGACTTTTGCCTCCAAAACACCTCCTGCTACCTCAGAAGGGAGTGGTGTCTAGCCAATAGTCCCGTAAGCTCCCCATGATCCTCCTCTGAAAGACCGCCCCTTATGTCCTCAAGTGCCTATAACCTAGTGATGGATGCCTCCATCTCCTCCACCCTCCTGAAGATATTCCCCACCTCCTCCTTATTCCACCTTTGCAGCAGGCGTCTGGTTAGCTCAAGTTTCTCGGTAATCTTATACATCACATCCCCCCTAACCGGCGTCTGCCAAGCCTCTCTCACTACCTCCCACGACCGTGGATAGGACAACCATACTTTCTCAAAGCGGAAAGGACAATGAACTGAAAACGTATAAGAGGTACTCACCAATACCGGACAATGGTCAGAAGCAATCCTGGGCAGGTGGCGCACCAAGAAATTTGGGAATCTCTGAATCCATCCGGTCGTCGGATACACTCGGTCAATCTGCTCCCAAACACGTGCCATCCCCAACCTGTTGTTGCACCAAGTGAAGCGCGGGCCGGTGAAGCCAAGGTCAGCCAGCCTGTTGGACTGTATAAAGTTATGAAACTCTCTGACCTCAATGTTGTTGGTGAAGACCTTACCCCCTCTCTTGTCCTCCGGGCTATCAATGCAATTAAAATCCCTTGCCATCATCACTGGGTGCCCAAGCTGAATGAGATTGGTGGCCTCCTCCCACAAGACTCTCCTCTCCCGATAGTCTATACTGGCATATGTGGCTAAAAGGACCCAAGGAGGCCCGACCCCCTCAAAAATTACTAAGATCACCTGTTGGTTGCACTTGTGGAAGACATCAATGCCAACTCCCCCTAACCTCCATAACACAATGATGCCCCCTGAGAGGCCCCGAGAGTCCACCGCATATGTCCCCCATGATCGCGGGATGGCACGCCTAGCCCGTTCCAAACTAGATCCCGTCAATCGGGTCTCAAGCAGAACACAAACATCTGGGTCATGCAGACTCACTAACCTGTGGAAAGCTGACTGGAAGGAGGGCTTACCCGCTCCCCGATAGTTCCAAAGAAGAACCTTCATGACAACACTTGGGTCTTTTGGCGCGTGGCCACACCCTCGGGGTCTTGCAGCCCTCCCACCTTACCAAGCGCCTCAATCTCTTTGGGACCGTTCATCTCAAGCACATCCTTCAACTTGTGTACCAAAGCTTCGTGTGCTGGCCCTCGTGGGTGCCCAGCACTCTCAAGCTCCTGCTGTCCTTCCATCTCCCTAGGCTTCTCTGCCGCTCCTTAGGCTTCTCACAGTGGGTCTTCAACTGATCCATCTTCAATTGAATCTTCCCACATGAACAGTCCCTGGAAGTGAACAGGTTCCCCTCCTGCACCCTTTCGGCCCTATGACCATTCCCTGTGCTTCCGTGGACCGAGCTGGGTTTTGGCCCCTTGTTCGCTGGCGGGAGGCCGCCTCGCTCGGGCTCTTCCACTGTCCGAGCATCCTCACATCCTGGCGCCACCGGACACAGACCCCTAGCTCCACTGCACGCCGCCGTACCTCGGCGAGAATCGGGATCCACAGACTCGTTCCGCCCTTGCCGCCCCCGCCGACAAACCTCCCGGGTCGCATGCCTTCCGCAATCGCCGGTGACGCGCTCCGACTCCTAAAACGTTGCCGGTCACCATTCTGGTTCGCCGCCCCTGCCTCCAGCACGCGAGGCCCCGGCATGAGGGACCTAGGCACAGAGGGCACCGAAGGGTCTCGGGCCAGTCCTCGTTCCGGCCCAGGGCCCCCCCGCTGTTTGGATGGGCTTCTGACCCTTTTCATTGGGCTAGGCCCACTCTCCAGACCGATTGGGCCTAGACCGGGCCCCGGATCACAGGCCCTGGTTTGGACCGAGCCCGCTTGGGCTTGGACGGCTCCCTGCCGAGCTTGACTCGGTGCCGACTTGGGTCGCTTCGTCGGTGTCGCCGCCACTCCCAACACCGGTTCGACACCCCCTGCTCCCTTCGCCGGCGAAATGCATCGAGCAATCTTCTTGGGCTTCTGCTAGCCCTCAGAGTCCGGCGATGACTGAGGCTCGCTCGGCCCTCCCTTGGCCGGACTCGGACCCGAGTTGGCATGAGCCGGTTCCCGAGTTGGCTCAGTTCGGGAACTCGTCGTCCCCTTCGACCTTGCAGCAACCCTAGCCGCACCTCCTCCTCGCTGTGCCGGAATCCTGGAAGAGGTCATCCAGGGACTGAACACTCTCGGCCTGCTCCCCTCGGGTAAGTTCCCCTCCGTTGCCGTTGTAGAGCCGCCAGATCCCCATTAACCACCGAATCCGATCTCCCTCCCGCCTCGCAGAACCGGCACTCCACTGCCTGGTGACCAGTGTGGGCACAGAGGTAGCAGAGGCTCGGCAGGTCTTCGTAAACGAAGGCCTGCCAGAACCTCTTCTTTCCCCACTGAAGCAGCGTGCCAGGTACCAGAGGAAGGCTGGCATCGACCTCGACCTTGGCACGGGCGTAGCCGACCCTCCACCTTTCACTCGACACCGCATCGAGCGCCACTGGCCTTCCCGCCGCCGCCACCATCTCCAGGATTGATGCACCATCCCAATACTCCAATGGCAGCCCCGGTAACCTGATCCAGACCACTGTCCGGCTAACCGAAGGGACGCCTGGGATGAAGTCGGGACGCCAATCTTCCATCGCCATCAACTAGCCCCCCACCAGCCACGGGGCCGCTTCCATTGCCTTGGCCCGCTCCTCCCCTGACCCGAATCGAATGGTCAGAAGGCCCTCCGCCATTGGGAGAACCTCCACCGGTTGCTGAAGCTTTGCCCGTCCTTTGAGGTCGCGAGCCACCACCTCTGCCGGAACGCGCTGCCCCAGACTCTTGGCATGCACAGCCCTCCCCTCCCAATCACTCCTCGCCTGCATCACCTACTCCGTCGGCAAAATCACCACCCGAGGAAACCATCGCTCGAGTTCAACCAGTTCCTCCTCGGTAAACCGGTGGCAAACCATCTCCGGTTGAGACGGAAGCCCTCGCGCCACCCCAGCCCACCGTGGTATGGTCTCAGCCAGGCCTGGCAAGGGGACATCACGATTTCCCCGGTCAGATTCCTCGCCGGAAGCTGCCATCCGACGCACCCACCAGCTACTCGGTGAAAGGCCGACCTCAGCACGACTCTTGATGCAGCAAGAGGCTGCGCGCCCTATGCAAGCTCTGTGTTCTTTTTCAGCTTTAGATGAAGAGAGCCATGCACCATACACCATCACTTGGGCGGATGTGCATAGTATTTATTGCCTGCCTCTTTTTTTTTTTCTAAAAACGAAAATATCTTACATGTACGAATATAACAAAAAAAGTGAAAAAGTACCGCATCTTGGAGCGCACTCGTTGCTAGTTTTTCTTTCATATGAGGTGACTTACAGTTTGAAAAGTCCCTATGGTGCAAAAAGGCACAGCATCCATAAACTGCAATTAGGTAGTGCTGTTCAAGCTTTTATGAGGATTCAGCTAATCCTTGATGTAAATCCTTTCGTCTTCAACTTACCAAGCTGACATTTTCCTTTGACCTGATCTTCTGACCCTAACCAAGGTAGGACAGAAAGGGTGCCTTCTTTTATGGAACCAACCTTCCTTGGCAAACGACGCCTTCACGGCTTCGCCAAGTCATGCGTTGGTTGTGTCAGCCGGCCATGGCCGCCTTCGCTGATCAACCGAGATGAGTAGGTGGCTAAGTCAGCTTCATTTCATCTCCTTTGTTGGGATTGTACTATAGTTTTGACTAAAGAATAGAACTTGCTGAAGCTTTAATTGAAATATTTGGATCCATTCTGATTTTTTTAAAAATTCTTTATTCCATGTAATTTATTTTCTAATTAATCTGCATAAAAATGATTTACTCCATGCATGTCAAATGGGATCCAAAGTGGATCGCATGATCTCTCCGAATTGCGATGCCTGATTTTGACGCAATGCGATTTAATTCATAGGATGTCAAATGTGGATTCAAAGTTGTGCACGTTATGCAGTGCATGATATATGATATATGATAAGCTTGGAACAAGGATTGCATCACCTTCCGTCGCACGAGTTCACCATTGGATCACCAATATGCAACTCTCAAAGCATTCCAAACTTTCTCGTTCATCCACCTGTAAATATCTCTAAGTGCCCAGCGACTGATGAATCCAACAGTCGATTCATTGTGTACACCAAAAATACAACCCCATCCCTAAGGCCTAATCCTCTGTCATGAGCACCAAAAAAGTTGCTGATATGATTTCCAAGAGAAAATATAACTTGTTTATATTGTTGGGAGTTTAGAGCGGAGATGGAGCAATTTTGACCGGGTCTTGCATGGATCCAGATCGCTTCCGTTGCCGTTGCGGGAGGGACAGGGAAGTGGGGCTGAGAAAACGCGACTCGTCATCCCTCTCATGGATTCGGCCATAATTTTTTGGTGCCTGAACTGGGCTACGTGTCGCAGCCGAAAGGCGCCAGCTCAAAAACTGCGAAGGAATTCGAATCCGAAATCCTTTCTTTCTCCTATTATTTAGCACGCCCTCATCCATTCATTCGGTTCCCTCCCTCCGCTTTGCGCTCTTTCGCCGCTCATCTCTTTCACATTTTTTCCTGTTTCTTAACTGCCACCACCTGTCAATTTCAGGTGGGGCCATGTGAGGGAACAGCACCGAAAGTGTGGAAGAAAAATTTTTCTCGCCCCGCTTGCCTCCAAAAGAGATGGCATGGCATGAAAAAACAAAATTAATATTTTTATATAAATATCCTTTTAAAAATTTAAATTTGTGTAAATATTTTTTAAAAATTTATATTTATTCCTGTACTTCCATAAAATATTGTTTGATAGAAGGCAAAATGGACCGTCCTGCACAAAGTAAGGGATTGTCCCATCTCGATCGGGCAAACCACAACACCGACCGGGCAGGACCAAACTCCGCCGAAGGCGCAGTCGACTTCGGCCAGGCCCCTCCACCGCTACGATCTGCAGCAACCTCTTTTAATGCTTATAATGACGTCGCGGGCCCGAGCTCGGAATGCCCTGCTATGTCAACTGCAAGCCAAAGAATTTCTTCGACCGCGGGAATATTCGTCGACGTGCCCCGATCAAGCTCGGAGCGTCCCTTATATTCACTAACGTGCCTCGACAGAACTCGGGGCGCCCTTATATTTGCCAACGCGTCTCGACCAAGCTCGGGGCGCCCTTATATTCGCCGATGTGCCCCGACCACCTTACCGGACGAACCTCGGAATTGGACAAGCGAGGCCGACCTCAGCACCCGCCAAGCCGACCTTGCCAAATATATGATGCGGCCTCTCATCGAGCTCGACCTTGCCCACGACCGCATCCACGTGCGTGCCCACACCCTCCTACGTAACCATACATTACCACGGCACCACGCCATTGTTTGCTTGCTCGCCAATGACACGAAAGACAACGCCAACTGCCCCAGCCATATCCCGTCACACCTATCCATGCCTTACCGTCCATAGAAACGGCCTACGCCGTGCGCCTCAAGCAAGCTCTAGTTGTGCACCATCTGTCTAAAACCCACCTCCCTCCATGATGAGGACGGACCATACCTCCGCCACCTAGACACCTCTACGGAGACTGTAAATAGCCCCCATCAGGTAACACAGAGAAAACTTTTGAACCAATTAAGATCCACTCTAACTTAAGCGTCGGAGGGCCCTCACGGAAACCACAGTGAGACTTTGTGCAGGTACGCAGTCGCGCAGGAGGTGGCTCTCCTTCCTCCCTCGACTCCCCCGACATGGTTATCCTCAGGCCAAATTTGAACCACAACACTGTTTTTGTACAAATACCTTTAGCATGACAGTTCTTTTAACACTTGTAATAGAAATCATATTTATTTAATTAAAAACAAAATTAAAATTTTAAATTATTTTTTGTCTTTCATTGTAATCGCCTCGTAAATATTTCTTTTTGCACAACTATCTATTAAAAATAGTTTAGTAGTCATTTTAATTTGACACCGTTAATTTTTTAACGGCGTTAGATGGCGTGGGTACATATACAAAAATAAGGATTAAAAAAATAAAATAACAAAACAAGTATTTTACGAGGATGTATATGCAAATATCAATTTTAAAAATGTATTCATACAAAAATCGATATTTAGGAGAATATTCAATAATTAGATAAATAACACTTCCATTTCTTCCATTCAAATACTGTTATAGCAATTGTTATAATAATGATTATAACAATATGAGATATTTTTGGAGAAAAAAATAACCTTCGTAAACTTCAAATAATTATTCCAGCGGAGGTCCATTATAATGGAATAACACTTTCATTATTGAAACCTTGGTGCATGTTTGCGTCGGCAACATGTAAACTTGATGCTCAATTGTAGATTTATATTTGTCCACTAAATTTCACTTTCTCGAGGAAGTTTGTGTGTGTTTTTGCATGGGGTCAATGGACTTGATCAAAATGATATCTTAGCTCACCATGTGATTTCGTCCCTCTCCCGGGACCCAGTAGAAAATCCCATGGTGTGATCCCAACTATCCGAGTCATCATGAATACGGCATTTTCGAGGTGACTCAACGAATCTGTCACATTTCCACGAAAAGGCTAGTGGAGTACATTTTCCTAAGAGTTGGTTGAGAAAGGGTTTTGATTAACTGAGGAGGGTTATATTTGCAAGGGAGATTTTATTTTCCAAGTAGCGACCAACCACATACTTCTTGGATTATATTTGATTAATATTTGAGGGGGGGGGGGGGGGGGGTT
>JAOXJJ010001047.1:42884-65156 GCA_025769935.1 Phoenix roebelenii | reverse complement strand
TTAATTTTATCATTAAAAATTAACTATAATACTAATTAAGATGGTACGATGATTGCACTTTTGTGCTCTCATCATTAGCCTCCATTAGCTAGGCAGAACGCTATAATTTCTCCCAATCTGAAAAATTTGTTGGTAGCACTGCTGAAAAATTCTTCCTCCTCTTGGTCATCATCTTCGGCGAACTCTTGGATAGGTATTCTATCTCTTTTCGATCACTCGGAGAACTTCTAGTCTTTTTTCTTTTTCCTGATTTTGTGACCAAGGCAATGAGATCACCTACATGGGCTTGATGCTCGGCTCAGGTCCATCTCGAGCCCGAGCTTCTTCAGATGTGGAGGAGGTTGGGCTCGAGGTGAGCCAAGGTCCGTACGGGACCAGCTCGAGCATAAGTGAAGAGGAGCTGGGCCTGGTTCAAGCTTGGTTCTTCTTCCCTCTTGAGTTCATCCTCGAGCTTCTGGAGCCCGAGATTCGAGTCGCCGACCCGCCTATAGGTCGGATTGGGGTATATATAGAAACACTCCGAGCAGGGTTAAGGTTTCCTCTGCACAGGTTTGTGAATGAGCTCTTGACGGCTTACCATTTTGTCTCCGCACAGCTCGCTTTGAACTCGTGGAGAATGATAATTGGCTTCCTCTCTCTTTGCATTCACATAGTCTAACCCCCTTGATGAGCATCTTTTGGAGTTACTTTATATTAAAGGCAACCCCACGGACAAGGGATGGTGGTACTTCTCTTTCTGAGGAGGCCGCAAGCTCTTCTAGGGTGTTCCTTCCTCCATTCACGGGTGGAAGGATAAATTTCTTCGAGCGATCGTGGGGGTTCAACCCGACCTAGGATTTTTCGCGAGCTACGGTGAATAACAAGCTCCCCTAGTTCTCACAGTCTGAGTAGGGCATTCTATATAGTTTGCTCGGGTTGGAAGGAACTCCATGGCTTCCCGACCTACTCAGCGAGGAGGCCTTATTGAATGTCGGCCTAAGCTCGGCTCGTCTCGAGAGTAAGGGCGGCACAGCTAGTTCTCTTTTCATTTTCCCATGACGGACTTTGACAGTTTTTTTTTTTACTGTTAGAAATTGCAGGGATGATCTTCAGTGCCGAAACTTTGATGGCCAGATATAGGAAGAGGGTGACTACCTCGGATAGAGCTTCGTCCGAGAGGAAGTCGAAGAAAGCCAGAGCTGCCCCCAGCTCTAGGATTAAGCAAGGTGAGCTCGCTCAGATTGAGGCCGTCAGCCCTGCTCGGGTCGGATCCGAGCAGGTTCCCTCAGCGGGGGCCGAGGTGCCCACATCAGCGGCAGGAGGGGGCCCTTCTGAACAAGTGGCATCCATGTCTGTTGGCCGAACCCGGGAGGTGCATGAGGCCACCCTGCTATACAGTCGTGTCTCGAGCCGGAGAGCAGGCTTGAGACCCCTACTCTCTCCGAGGTCCCAACCTCCGCTGGGGCCACGACTGCTGAGGTTCTGACCTCTGTTGGGGCCACGATTCCTCCTAAGGTTCTGACCTCTGTTGGGGCCACGATTCCTCCTGAGGTTCCGACCTCTGTTGGGGCCACGATTCCTCCTGAGGTTCCGACCTCCACTAGGGTTGACTCCATTCCTTTCAAACCCGGGAGGAGGTGGTTCCGGCCTCAGTGTCGTGCATTTGAGGGTAACATGGCCCTTGAGCCCAGCAATGTCGCTCGCGAGCTCGTGCGCAGTGTCATGCTTCCGCGCGACCGAGCTCTAATGAAGGAGGAGGACCTTGACGACTTCGCCAGTCAACCTTATTCAACTGGCATCATGGTGAGTAACATAGCCCTCTCGCTTCTCATTCATTTTTTTTGTAAGTACTCGACCCCGGCCAACATTTTATCTTTTGTGTCATTCCTCCATGTAGTCGACATGCTAGTGTCTGGCATGCTTAGCTACCGAGGACAGATGAGGGTACTCCCGCCGAGGATGGAGCACGTCGTGCTTTGGAGACAGGAGGTTGAGGCTCGAGCAATAACTGCCGCGCAGCGGCAACAAGAGGCCGAGGAATGGGCGATGGTTGTTGAGCAACAGCGGCGCGAGGCCGATCAGAGGGCTGCAGTCGTCGAGCAGCGGCAACATGAAACTGGGTAGAGGGCGGCAGCCGCTGAGCAGCGGTATCAAAGGGCTAGGAACAAAACACAGGCGGCCGAAGCTCTAATTAAGCACGAACTTGCTCGGATCTAGGATATGAGGTCGAGCACGCCCGGGCTTGTTCGTCCGCTGAAGGTCGTAGCTCCAAGCTCGAAGCTGCACTGAATGGCCAGCAGGACGAAGCCAAAGCCCTAAGGTTGAAGGTCGATCGACTTGAAGGACTCAAGGAGGAGGCCGTTCAAGAGGCTGTCGCCAATCTCAGGAATACCTTGACGAGCTGACGGAGGGGGCTACCAGTGCTATGATTCGGGGCTTTGAGAACTATCATGATCAGGCCCAACGGCTCTGCCTTGGAGTCGATCTCAATGGCTTTGAACCGAACCTGGGTGAGGCTGTCAAAATGGAGAACGGGGGTGTTGCAGGGGCTACTACCGAAGTTGGGTCGATGATCATCCCCGAAGTCGTCACTAGGATAGAATCAGAAGCTGTTCCCTAGGCTGGTGTCGAAACTGAAACTGCCCCTGAGGTCGGTGCCGAGGTCGTGCAAGTCGATTGAGCCAGCTTATATTTTTCTTTTTTTAGAATCGCCCGCTTGGGCCTTTTGTATTCAACCCGACCTCGAGGTCAGTTTCTTTTGTGCTCGGCCTTTGGCCCTTTTGGATATCAATGAATCACACACATTTTTTCTTTCAATGCCTTGCATTTTGGAGTCCGGCGAAATATTTGGAGTTGTCTAACTTGGTACTTCGTATCGAGCTCTTATGTTTGACTAAGCTCCAAGCTGTATAGCTTAAGTGCTGGCTTAGCCTTCTCATGGTATGACCTGTGTGAAGATCTTGCCAAGCCTCTGCGCTCGACGTTTACTTCCAACCTAGAGATATCCTTGTAGCTGAACGAGCTCGTAGCTCTTCATTTGATTCTGCAGAGCAACCCGAGGTCAACTCGAGGAGCGGCATCATAGAATAAAGGAAACCAGCACAAGGGTAGAGACCAGCTCGAGGATGGAATCCAGTTGAGAATAAGGACGAGCTTGAGGGTAAGCATCACCTCGAGGATAGGGATGAGCTCGAGGTGAAGCACCAGCTCGGAAATAGAGACAAGCTCGAGGGTAAGCATTAGCTCAGGGATGAGCTCGAAGGTAAGCACCGAGTCCTGCAAGTCGAGCTTGAATGAATCAGGCTGCCATGTCAATTGAAGCGGAAGCGGCTGTAGGAGTTCTTTGAAGTGTTATGTATACGCTCCTTAAGGCGTCGCTGAGTGGAACATGAGGAGTTGGTCATTAATGGCCCGTTCTCCGAAGCGGCTTTCATAACCATTTCGATCTCCAAGAAGATCCATCAAGGGAGCCGCTGGTCATGCCACGTGGCGAGATCCAGTTATTTGGGCATTTGGCTGACCCAATCTGAGCCGTCGAGGTAGGCTATATAAGACCTTGGGGAAGGGATCTTAGGGCCTTCACTCGATTTCTTTTACTTTCATCTTCTTCCCTGGCTGCCATCTTTGCTGTGAGAAATTGCAGGGATGGTCTTCAGTAATAAGATCCTGATGGCTCGATACAACGAGGTGGTTGCGTCGGATGGAGCTCGGTCTGAGGAGAGGTCGAAGAACCTCATCACCAGCGTGACAAAGGGTTTCCATTACAAGATGCATTTCGTCTACGCCCATAGATGCCAGAGTGGATGATGTCCAGGGCGAGTGGGCTCATCGCCGAGATGACAGTCCGGGATGTTGCAGAGATTGTCGTTGTGGTCGGGTCAGAAACTGCTCAAGCTGACAGTTCTTTTCTACTTGTTTTCTTTTTCTTTTTCGCTCTTGCTAAACAGGCCACTTAGGCCTTTTTGTATTCAGCCCGACCTTAGGGTCGGCTATTTTTGTACTGGGCCCTTGGCCTTTTAACATGAATGAAGTGGATTTTCTTCACCACTTAGTGTCTTGAAATCTACCATGGCGTTTGAACTCATTTAGCTTGGAGCTTTATGCTTAGCTAGTAAGGCATGAACTGTATAGTTTAGGTATTAATTTAGCCTCCATGCTGCTATGTGGCTCTACTGAGTTGGCAAAGAGCTCGCTGAGGCCAGGGCAGAGATCGCTCGAGCTGACTGAGCCATCCTCCGACTATCCCCTTTTCCTCTATTCTTGTAAAGTCAGTCACTTAGGTTTCTTCATAGTTTACCTTCATATTCGTGCCAACTTCAAGGTTGGCTTTAGGATGGACTTTCTGAGCCGAGCTCGAATGTATGTCACATCGCTCGAAGCAGAAATGGCTACGGAGGCTTTTTGGCCCGCGATTGTCATAATGCAGGGCGCCCCAACCTCAGGTCGGGGTATGCTGTCGAAGAATACTTGGAGCCCCAAGCTTGGCTCAAAGGGGTGTCATTGACGATACTTGGCATCCCGAGATTGGGTCGGGGCGCGTCGATGAGGATATTTGGCGCCTCGAACTCGAATTGGGGCGCGTCGGCGAACATACCTGCGAACGGTCCACAAGACCTCTTGGGCTCTTGGTCGGCATTGCAGGGCACCCCAATCTCGAGCAGGACGTCATCGTAGATACCTACAGTGGTGGAAGCTCTATGGCTCGTGATCGACATAACGCAAGGCGCCCCGAGCCCAGCTCAAGGGACGTCATTGTAGATACTTTAAGGCACCTCCAAGTCAGATCAGGGGCGTGCTTGTAGATTGATGCAGTCGGGGTGGGGGGGAGGGGGGCTCTTCAACGGCTCCCCTCCAACGCTGCAATATGCCTCCCACTCAGATTAGGAGTGTACTCATAGCTTACTGCGATCGGGGGAGCTTTTCAATGGCTCCCCATTGATGCCTTAGAGTGCCTCCCACTCAGATCAGGGGCATTCTTGAAAATTACTACGGTCGGGGGAGCTCTTCAATGACTCCCCATTGATGGCATAGGGCACCCTCCCACTCAAATCAGGAGCATTCTTGTAAATTACTGTGGTCGGGGCAGCTCTCCAACGACTCTCCGTTGACGCCGCAGGGCGCCCCCCACTCAGATCAGGGCGTTCTTGTAATTTTGGATCTTACAGTCGCAGAGCCCTTTGGCTCGCAGTCGATACTGCAGGACGCCCCGAGCCAAGCTCAAGGAACGACTTTATAGATTTAGATCCCGTAGTTCGCAGAGCCCTTTGGCTTGTAGTTGACACTGCAGGGCGTCCCGAGCCAAACTTAAGGGACGACGTTGAAGATTTAGATCCCGCAGTTCGTAGAGCCTTTTGCCTCGCAGTTGACACTGCAGGGCGCCCCGAGCCGAGCTCAAGGGATGACTTTGTAGCTTTAGATCCCGCAGTCCACAGAGCTCTTTGGCTTGCAATCGACACTGCAGGGCATCCCGAGCCAAGCTCAAGAAATAACTTTGTAGATTTAGATTCTGCAGTTCGCATAGCCCTTTGGCTCGTAGTCGACACTGCAGGATATCTCGATCCGAGCTCAAGGGACGACTTTATAGATTTAGATCCCGCAGTTCCCAGAGCCCTTTGGCTCGCAGTCGACACTGCAGGGCATCCCGAGCTGAGCTTAAGGGACGACTTTATAGATTTAGATCCCACAATCCGCAGAGCCTTTTGGCTCACAATCGACACTATGGGGTGTCCCGAGCCGAGCTTAAGAGATGACTTTGTAGATTTAGATCCTGCAGTTTGCAGAGCCCTTTGGCTTATAGTCGACATTGTAGGGCGTTCCGAGCCGAGCTCAAGGAACAACTTTGTAGATTTAAATTCCGCAATCCACAGAGCTTTAGCTCGCAATCGATACTGTGGAGCATTCCGAGCCGAGTTCAAGAGATGACTTTGTAGATTTAGATTCCGCAGTTCGCGAAGCCCTTTGGCTCGTAATCGACATTGCGGGGCGTCTTGAGCAGAGCTCAAGGAACGACTTTGTAGATTAGATCCCGCAGTTCGCAGAGCCCTTTGGATCGCAATCGACACTACTGGGTGTCTCGAGCCGAGCTTAAGAGACGACTTTGTAGATTTAGATTTTGTAGTCCGCAGAGCCCTTTCGCTCGCAATCGACACCATGGAGCGTCCCGAGCCGAGCTCAAGGGATGACTTTGAAGATTTAGATCTTGCAATCCGCAGAGCCCTTTGGCTCGCAATCGACACTGCGGGATGTTCCGAGGCAAGCTCAAGGGACGACTTTGTAGATTCGGCACTACGTAACTCGTGTCATGCGGACAATCGGGGCATGTCGAGTCCATTAAGATATTTCAGAGATGCTTCCAAGAAGTCCCAGAGGATAATTTTATTGATAACACATTCTAGGATTTAAAACCCTAACTTGGAGGGTCTAAAGTCCCGTCCGAGGGTTGTAGCTCGAGTCCTGGGTCATCAGACCCAGGTTGATGGAGATGAGGCCTCTCCACTGCCCCCGAGGTCAAGGAGCAGCTAACATGTGGGATACATGGCTATGGCATTGATGGTGCCCTTGATGGGATGGTGGTCGTTCTGCCCGCCACATGACTCCGAGCTCTGCCCCTTGGGCTCACTTCCGTCGGCCTGATCACGGACAAACCGACCCAACCAACCCTGGTAGATAAGTGCCTCGATTGTATCACATAGATGGTAGCAATCCTCCATGTCATGACTGTGATCTTTATGGAAGCAACAATATTTGTCCAAGCGCTCCCGCGACCCTGATGGTTGCATCCTTGATAGGGGTTGGAGGTAGCCGCGACCTTCGATTTTCATGAGGATCTCTGCCCAGGTGGATGTGAGGAGAGTGTACTTCCCAAACCCTTGAAGGGAAATATATTTTCCAGACTTTTGGAGGGGAGACATTGGGCAAGCCTCGCTCCCAGGTCGAGGAGGACCTCTCATGCGCCGCGGGGGTCTACTCCTTGATCGACTACGCTTCTCATGGCATTCCACGACTTGATCCCGGAGTATCTAGATTTGTCGCTCCAATTCCTCAACTTTCTTGTCGAGTTCGGCGACGGATGAAGCTCCTACCGGCTGGAGGCCTTGAATGGCCGCAGTAAGTACTTGGACTTGCTGGGCGAATAGGTAAAATTGCTCCGACTGGACCTGAAGGGTTTGATCCATCGGTGTAAGTGTCGTGGGGGGTGGACTTTGAAGGAAGTTGTCGGGCGCTAGTACCCGGCTGTGAGATGCATTTGGGGCTCCATGACTCTTTAACCTTATGATCACGACTCAGTCCCTTCCTCTAGTGCCAAATGTTGTGGTTTAAATTTGGCCCGAGGGTGACCATGCCGAGAGAGTCGAGGGAGCTATCGGAGTATTGAGGAAGAAAGTGAGCCACCCCCTGCACAACGGCATACCGGCACAAAGCCTCACCGGTGGTTCCGATGAGGGCCCTCCGACGCTCAAGTTAGGGTGGAGTTTAGTTAGCCCAAAAAGTCTCCGAAGATGTTACCTGTTAGGGCTCTTTATAGTTCCCACAAAAGTGCTCAGGTAGCAGAGGTATGGCCTATTTTCATTATGGGAGGAGATGTCTCTTAGCCAGATAGCGCGCAGCCAGAGCTTGCTTGAGGCACACGGCATAGGCAGCTCCTATGAACGGTAAGACGTCGATAGGTGTGACGGAATATAGTTGGAGTAGCATGGTGTTGTCCTTGACTGTCGTTGGCCAGCAAGTGAGGCATGGCGTGGCGACGTCCGATATACGTCCACGTAGGCGGGTGAGGGCACGCATGTGGACGCGAGCATGGGCAAAGCCGAGCTCGATGAAGGGTCGCATCATGTATTTGACGAAGTCAACTTGGCGGGTGCTAAGGTCAGCCTAACCTCCCTAATTTCGAGATTTTGCTTGGTAGGACGCCCCGGGCTTAAGGGTCGGGTCCCATTGTCAAATATTAAAGGCGCCCCGAGCTCAGGTCGGGGTGTAGCAGTGAATATAAAAGGTGCCCCGAGCTTGGTTGGAGCACGTCGGCGAACATAAGGGCGCCCCGAGCTCGGTTAGGGCGTAGCAATGAATATAAAAGGCACCCCGAGCTCGGTTGGGGTGCGTCGGTGAACATAAGGGTGCCCCGAGCTCGGTCGGGGCGCATCGGCGAATATAGGGAGCACCCCGAACTCGGTTGGGGCACGTCGACGAATAGTCCCGCAGTCGAAGGAGCTCTTTGGCTTCGCAACTGACTCGGCGGAGCATTCCGAGCTCGGGCTCAGGACGTCATTGCAGGTATTAGAAGTTACGGCAGGTCGTAGTAACGGAGAGGTCCAGCCGAGGTCAACCGAGCCTTCGGCGGAGTCTGAGATTGGGCCGGTTTTAAGCATGGTTATAGTCCTGCCCGGTCGATGTTGTGGTGATCCCGTGTCCTGAGCAAGACGATCCATTTTGCCCCCCATCACTATAGATTAGTCCAAAATTATAAAATCATTAAGTCTAAGCAACTTGAACAATTTTTCATAAGACCGAGCTAAACACATTACACACATAATATGCAATATTTGAACTAGATGATTTTGTAATCATTAAAACATTATAACACACATGCATAGTCTTATTTTTCTCAGCATGGCCATTTCCCAAAAAATAGAATTATACACCTATATAGATAACATGGTCTGCTTGAAACATTTACTACTAAAATAAATTTAAAGACGAAAAAGATAATGCTACCATTAATCTAAAATTCGCTTTTATCATCTAGATACCTTTTTTAGTAACAAATTATCTACATGCCTTAGTTTTCTGACTATCTTTGTCGCTAGAAAACCATGTGAAGCTTCTTGTTTCTATGCAATTCATGGAAACATCATCCAGTTACAAAAGGCATTAGTCTCGTAGAGTTGTTATGACCAACCGTAAAACAAAATTCCTATTCATGGCTAAACCTTAGAAGATGCAATGACCCTCCTCTAGCTACTGTTTTTTATTGCAAAGGCGTCATCTAAACAAAAACCAGGTTACAAAACAAAGGCAAAGTCTAAGACGTCACTCACCTACAAAACTAAGACGCACAAGGTTTTAATGTCGGTCCACTCGGTTCCAAGAATGGCAACATCACCACAAGAAACAAGCCGTACGTCTCTTCTTACACTAATTCCCCCCCCCCCCTTCCCCTTTCTTTTTTTTTTTTTTTTATGAAGAGGGAGGCAAAGCTCCCAATCTTTATTAGAATACGGAAATTTACATAAGCTATTTATAAAAAAGAAAAAAAATACAAAAAAGTAATAATTTTTTTTTTATAAAAGATAGTGGTCGGCAAGCTGAATAATTCTATAAGTGATTAAAACGATTTTTGTATTTTCAATATGCAACTATATAAGCTCTGTATTCTGATATGAGTTAGCCTTTTTCTAAAAAAATAGATCAACGTCTCTCAACGTGCGGCGTCAATATTGCAAGGTTATTATAAAATTTGAAATGAAAATCAAGCACCTTCGCATATGCCTCTAATACAATAGATAGATTTGATTTATTTAAAACAATTCAAGCATTCCGCTCCTCCTACATTTTCTAACAGATAACAGCAATTAATTTCTCTTTGGTTATTGAAATTTTCGGCACTGTTTTTATAGCTAATTACTATTTAGCAATGGGAGCTCCAGTCAAGATCCCACCATTCCAGCCGCCACGTGTTAGTATGCCACGCGTTATCGTTCCATTCTCTCGCCTCCCTCCTCGCCAGCTCTCTCTCTATAAACGTCTCACACTCAGCCAAGCTGTAACCGCAACCTCTCCTTCCAACCTCCCTTTCTTTCCCCCCTCCTCTCCCTTTCTTCCTCGCCTCCGGTTGCAATCTTCTTTCCATGGGAACGGAGGAGGCCCCTACCAAGGTAAACTTATCGGCGGAGACGACGTTTGTTGCCTCTTTTAGATCCCATCTAAAGGAGACCTTCTTCCCCGACGACCCCTTCCGCCAGTTCAAAGGCCTCCCGGCATGCGGCATAGCATGGACCGCCCTCAAATATTTTGTTCCAATGCTTGGTTGGGCTTCCAGTTACACCTTCGCCAAGTTCCGGTACGACCTTCTCGCCGGTATCACCATCGCCAGCCTCGCGATCCCGCAAGGCATTAGCTATGCTCGCCTCGCCGATCTTCCTCCCATTATAGGCCTATGTAAGTTCTTCTTTCCCCCCTTTTTTTTCTTTTGTTTATATAAAAAAAAAAAGAAAAAGAAATCTGATCCGACCTTCTAGGTGCATGGTCTTGCATTTATTTTACCTTCGTTTTGTAGATTCTAGTTTCGTGCCACCTTTAATCTATGCGATCTTGGGTAGCTCAAATAACCTCGCAGTCGGAACCGTTGCAGCAGCCTCATTGCTTCTTGCTTCAATCATTTCGGGTGAAGTCTCACCCTCTGACAATCCACAGTTATACGCTCAGTTATGCTTCACCGCGGCCTTCTTCACAGGAATTCTTCAAACAGCTTTGGGGTTCCTCAGGTGAGAATTCTGATGGATCGAACGCATATTTTATATGATTGTTCTATTCAAGAATCTCGATCGAATATGAGTTCATGTCATTGCAGGCTTGGGATATTGGTGGATTTCTTATCCCGGTCGACCATCACCGGATTCATGGGCGGGACGGCGATCATCATAATTCTGCAACAGCTCAAAGGCATGCTCGGATTAAAGAATTTCACAGCCAAGACTGATCTCATCTCCGTGATGCATTCGGTCTTCACGTACAGACATGAGGTCGATCTCATTTATAGTTCCACCTCTCTTTCTTTCTTTCTTTTCTTTCTTCCTTTTTGTTTGTTTTTTTTCGAGAAAAAGGCGGCAAGCCGCACTGTTTCAACCTCTCCTTCACCTTCTTGCTTTCTAAATAATAAGAGGTTTGAGTTAAAAGTTATCCAAAACGAAGAGCTTTTCCTTCTTTTGGGTTAGAAAAGAGTTTTTTTTCTTTTTTTCCGCATCTTTTTAAACATCTGGATAAGATAAATCTTTCGTTTTGGATAAATAATTAGTACAGCGGAGCAAGGGAGGCTGGGGCCCGCTTTTGCCGCAGGTAGGAATACCGAGTCCAAAGGTTTCTCGCTAGCCAATCCATCAGGTCACTCGATACAGAATCGGCCGATCTGAACCATCCGATATATCCATCTTTTCTACCATGACATCAAAACCATATAGAATCGAACGGCCACAAATGATCCATATCCGTATCAGCAATCGAATTTCAATGGCGAGGATTAGTTGATTAAAGCCAAATGTATCCGATCGTCGTCTTCGTAGCGTCAAACTATAATGATCCAATGCCGGCAGCATCCGATCAAATGGGAAGTTCAGATATGATCCAAAAGAAAGCCAGCGGTTCCGAATCAGCTCTCTATCCAATGGCTCAGATTCCTTGATTCGAGCCACGTAGCAGGTGGCATGTAACCCGTTTGCTCGCACCAATAGAATCTGTATTTATTTTTCTAGTTTCCAATTTTTTGGATTTAGTTCTTATATTGTTATCAACAACTACAAGAGTTTTTTTAAGCAATTCGTGAAGTCAGATAAAAGGGAGCATTTCCCATCATTGCGCCAAAGAATGGATGCCTGGTGGGAAGAGCATTTAATTTAATCCGTGCTTCTTTAATATCTTATATAATCTTCTTTGTTTATGTTTCAGTGGAAATGGCAGAGTGCGGTTCTTGGTATATGCTTTCTTTGCTTTCTACTTCTCAGCCGGCATCTGGTAAGTGGGGAATTTAGCATAGCCTATTCTCTCAGCTCCTTTTCTTTTTCACCTTCCCCATATCCTTCCATCAAAAATTTTAATTAAGCAGCAATTACATATAATTACTTTTACTATGAATAAATTCAGAAAACAAAAGTTCCAAGGCTATTCTGGGTCTCAGCAATGGCTCCTTTGCTTGTGGTGGTTCTGGGAGGTATTTTTGCTTTTGTTGTCCACGGGGACGATCATGGAATCCCTACAGTTAAGTGTTCATGTCTAATTACTTCCAGTATTCATAATTGAAGTTGTATACTGTTTATCCTTCTCAAATATCTCTGCAAGTAACACTATAATTAGAGACATACCAAGTATGATGGAACGGAGAAATAAATTATTTTTTCTCTCTCTCTTTTTCTCTTGTTTTCTTCTTCTTTTGTAAATATTTTAACATAAGTGTTCATGTCTAATTACTTCCACTATTCATAATTGAAGTTGTACGCTGCTTATCCTTCTCAAATATCTCTCCATGTAACACTATAATCAGTTGCTAGATTCCCATCTAACAAGGATACAGTTTATTAGACCAATACTTACACATGGAATGCATGAAATACATGTGCAAGCCCAACAAAGAGAGGCCATGAATCAGAGGCCATCATCAGTTTAGAGATATTAAGATACTCAAGATTTTTTTTTTGAACAATACTCAAGGTACTTTCTGTTACCAAATTTCATATGGTGTGCAAACTTATATATATATAAGGACCCAAGGGACCTACCTTCTCTCTTTTCTGTGACACAGTCGGGGTGGGTTGCTGTAATTTTTTTTTTTTGTAGATGATGATGATGGTGGCTGAATCTTTCTCTTTTTTTTTTCTTGGTGATGGCGGCTAGGGTTCTTTGTGGGTGGTATGGAGGAGAAAGAAGATGGATTGTTGGTTGAATCAGACTGGGCTCGAGGATGAGTAATCGGTTGACTAAAATTGGACACCAATTTGAGGTGGCGGCTGAAATTGGTTGGACCAAATGTTGGTTAGGCTGAAATGTGGTTAGTTAGAGTTTCATTTGGAGAGGGACTCTAGGGAGGACGTGATGGGATTTGAGTGTGAAGGGTTTGGGATGTGAAACTTGGATTAATCTGAATCCTAATGAGATTAGGAGCAGTGAATATTAGGGGATGAGGTGGCACGATGGGATTTTAGCGGATGAAATATTGGCGCAAGGGAATATTGGCATGAGCTTTGTGGATAAGGATGAAAAGTTAAAAAGGGGTTAACGTGGCTAATCCTAATGAGGCGTGAATATGGATGAGCGTGAAATATGGGAGGATAAATATGGAGTCGTTTGAGAGAATCCCTCCCTCAAACAATTTAACGGACATGAGAAGGGAAGATGGTGTCTCACCTCTCTTCTTTCATCCCTCTTGGCGTCACACCAAAGGAAGAAAAGGATTCTCTCCTTTCCGTGGAAGAAAACTCAAGCTTCGGAAACAAATTCTAATTCTGATTTCATTCTTCATACATTTTCTTATATAGAGAGAGGTTGGCAAATATAGGAAGTTACAACCAGAATTTTTATTTAGACTCCTAACCACATAAGGACTCTTTTTAAAATTTAAATTCTCTAAACAACTTACCAACTAAAGCTTATCCAATCCTTGGAACCTCATCTTGGCGTGTGAAATAGGCTCTTCACACGCCTCCCATAGATGCTCTTCACGTACGCCCAAGGCTCCTTTTGTTTGAATGGGTCAACCAGCCAAACTCCTACCACAATTAGACTTCCACTTGGCGCATTGAGATAGAGTTCAAGAGAGTTAGGACTCTTCATGTCAAATTGGACTCTTCTTATCTTAACACATGGGCTAATCACACAACTCCTAGAGCTAATCATAACCCTCTAACGCCTTGGACTCAACTAAAGTAGGCATTGGAATAATTAAACCCAATATGGATTAAACCACTTATTGCATGGACTCAATCTCACACATATAGACTCAATCCTCTCACACATGGACTCAATCACACAACTCCTAAATTAAATCAAGACCCTTCAATGCTTTCGACTCAATTAAATTAGGCGTTCGGATAACTAAACCCAATATGACTTGATGCTGAAAATTTTGGACCCACTATGATTTGTTGCTGGAACTTTTTGGACCCAATGTGATTTGGTGCTCACCCAAGGAGGGGACTCAATCACCGCGCGTGCCTTCGGCTTGAGCTCATACTCCTGCATCACTCTGCCTCTGCTCGGCCATCTTCTTCTCCTACCGTAAAAAATGTGACCTTTCATGGAGGTTATTCTCGAAAAGTAGAAATGGCTTCGTAACCTACACTGGTTACCACTCTAAACCATTGCCATCATAAGTAGTCGAGGAATCTTTTACATGGTAACACTTATTTTAATGTTCCTTTTCTCAGGAACGAAACTTTAATGGCTTTATGTATGAACAGATTAAAATGCATCCTGTCAATAATGTTTTCACCCTATTTTTTTTTCTTTTTTCATATCTCTTTGTACTAAATGTGCACCAACTTTATGTTTTTGGCAGGTTGGCACTCTGAGAAAAGGACTCAATCCGATATCCATAACGGAATTAAAATTCCAGTCTCAATATCTACCTACGGCTATGAAAGCAGGATTGCTTTCGGGTTTCCTGGCACTAGCGGTAAAGAGCAAGATTCTCTGTCTCTCTCTCTTATAATGTTATTTAAACAACTTATATTTTTGTAAAGCATTTGTAGTTAGCATTTTAGCCTTTTATTTCAGGAAGGAATAGCTGTTGGAAGGAGCCTAGCATTGCTGAAAAATGAACAAATAGATGGGAACAAGGAAATGATAGCTTTTGGGATGATGAACATAGCTGGCTCTTTCTTCTCATGCTATCTCACAACTGGTAAGATTTGTCGCTTAAAGTTCATATTTATCACTGACAAAAGCCGATCCCATGTAATTGGAAAATGCTAGATGATTATGATTATGATCTTATCACTGATAAAAGAATTACTTCATTCTCTTTGCACCGTTTCTTTTATTTTTTATCATACTACTCTTAAACTTAGCTGTATATTGAATATAGGTCAAAGATGTCTGCCCATTATAGTTTGTGCTGTGTTGTACACAGAATTGACTACATCTTTGAAGACACAAAAAATTTTATTTTTCCTTTCAGAGTTGCCTAGAAAATTCATATCTTTAGGAATACTGGAAATGAAAATAATGTCGAACTCTCCAAAACTTTAGCACCTGTAAAAATGTCCTTACATTCATCACCCTCTTAAGCTACAAAACTTGGGAATTAGTTGGTTTCACTGCCACTGCTTGCTATGGTCTTTGTTGTGGTACCTAGCCACAAGAGTTTAATGAAAAAAATCATTGATAAAGCTTCATTTTGATCGATGAATATTATCCCTCTCTCTATTTGGTTAACAAAAGTCATTATCTCACATTTTTGTGTATGACTTTTAAGAGACGCCTTTGGTTAAATGTTCACACCTGATCCACCGTCTGCACTTCCTACAGAAACTCCCGGAAATGGAAACAGGAAAACAGGACCCTAGCACCTGTAAACATGTCCTTACATTCATCACCCTCTTAAGTTACAAAACTTGGGAATTAGTTGGTTTCACTGCCACTGCTTGCTATGGTCTTTGTTGTGGCACCTAGCCACAAGAATTTAATGAAAACAGAATTAATTGAATGTACTTGTTGAAGCTTATTCAGTTATGCTTTTGCTACTACATCGATATTAGATATTTTTCCCCCTTGCAGCATTCTTATAGAATGGCGAATGTGTCACACCAGGGCCCTTTTCTAAGTCGGCAGTTAATTTTCATGCGGGATGCAAGACACCGATGTCTAATGTGGTGATGTCAGTTTGCATGATGTTGGTGTTGCTATTCTTGGCTCCTCTCTTCGAACACACTCCTTTAGTGGCTCTATCAGCGATCATTGTAGTTGCCATGATTGGGCTTATTGAGTTCAAGGAGATCCACCACCTCTTCAAGGTGGACAAATTCGACTTCTGTATCTGCATGGCTGCTTTCCTTGGGGTTGTATTATTCAACATGGTTGCTGGTCTTGCATCATCTGTAAGGATCTTTGGCTACTGAGCTATTTATTTCACTTTCCACCACTTGTCTATTGGTTACAGGAATTCTATAAATGAAGAAATATTTTAGAAAGGCATAAAGAAGTGTTACACTGCAATATCCATAATAATACCAAACTTTTCCTGCAGCTACATCAATTGATCAATATCAGCATTTTGGTTGTATTTTCATTGTACATAATTCACTTGCACCGTAGATCTTAGTTATAGGGTTGCTATCCTCAATATCAAATTTGCTTCAATAATATAATATTACCTAGGATCCATATCTTTTTTCACCAAATATATATATAGGATCCATATCTTTCAATCTTGATAGATAAACGAATAGCAATACCTGGTATGAGAGAAGTGACAGACCGTTGATATAATGGTTTCGAATATAGCTGTTGTACAACTTCATTATCTCTTTTCATATAAATGTCAAACTCCATTGCATTCCTTGATCAAAACATTGCCATGGCCTTTAACTTCTTGGCGATGCACTTTGAAGACCAAATAGTGCAGTTCTGCTGATGAAAAAGTCATGATGTTTATTACCTAGGCAAGTAATTACTCATCATTAGTACCAGTTCTAGTAATCTTATATTGTCTTTTTCACAGGTAGGTTTGTCAATAATAAGAGCATTGTTATATGTGGCTAGGCCCGGTGCTTGCAAGCTTGGAAACATAAGAGGAACTGCAATGTATCGTGATATCGAGCAATATCCAGATTCATCCAGCTTCCCTGATATCCTAATCCTACAACTGGGTTCCCCTATCTACTTTGCAAACTCTGGCTATCTAAGGGAAAGGTAACAAAAAGCATTCTTTTACCAGTTCATTTGTTCCCCTTTCCACTCTTACTAGTGCTCTGGAACTGTCAAATTCCTTTCATGAGTTAACATCATGCTTTGCTACCACCAGGATCTCAAGATGGGTAGAAGATGAAGAGAATATCATCAAAAAGGATGGGGAAGATCTTCTGTGTGTTGTTCTTGATATCGGTGGTAAGCTTTGTATGCTTTTGAGGGTAGACCTGCAGCGCCTTGAAAATGATTCAATCACCACTAATACTTGGACTGCTTGACTAGAACAATCTTTAGCACCATTACCATGTGAAGTAGGGTATAAGCATCAGGGATGACCGTAACTACGCAATTTGGCATGCCAAAGATATGGAATTTGGATTTACTTTGCTGAACTTGAACAAAAGAATCTAACAGAAGCACTGCTCCAAAATTTTCCGCACTGTTTTCTGTTTAGATTAAGCCTTATTTCAATATATTCTTCTATCTATTGGCTAATTGGACTTAATTCGCTCATGCCAGCTTGACCACATCTCATCGATTCAAATAGCAGCATGACCACTTATTTATTACACTCTCCATCATATATTGAACATGTAAAATGACATAAAATAACTTGCGTCGCCTAACTATGATAACAGCTAATGTGCAGCATTTACTAAGTAATTTCGCATGGATTATAATATACATTTGATGCAAGGCAGCGATGCTATTTCTTTGCAGTAAGCTGAGTCCTAAGAACAACTTATAATGACTGTTACAGCAATGTAATACGTTTATAGTGGCTCTTATAATGATCGCATATAATGGCATATGTAGATGTACATTCATGTCATTTCAGTCAGGTGGATCAAATTCCCATCTACCCCTTTTTCCTCTACTGCACCAACCAATTCCATATAAACATTTCACTACCTTATTATCATAATAAGCATTTATTTTCCTTCCTTGATTCCCCTTCCTCCTCTTTACTTGAATATCCATTAATTTAATTTCTTTATCTTATTTTCTGAATACCATTGTTGCGAGTGATTGCCGACAAGTCTCTGCCTCTACCTCTTTCACTGCATGTCTGTGATACAAAATATGCAAATCAATCCGTGTTTAAGCTTTTTTAGCTCATTTTTGCTGGTCCATTCTCCAACAGATATTTAAGGCTTAGGCTCAGATTGCAATCTTAACCTTGCCTTCATACTTAGCTTATGAGCTTGCTTGACTCGTGACATTTCAGAAAAGCAATAACCAGTGGCTGAGTAGCCAAAGCACCATTGGTTCACAGTGATGATCTTGCATTCAAATTCTATTACGTTGGGTCGATGGGAAAATGTATTTGATTACAATGGTCTTAGTTTCACACTTTTTGGTATTGACAGGGGTGACATCTATTGACAACACTGGCATTGGGATGCTAAAGGAAGTCTACAGAATTCTCGAGAGAAGAAAAATTAAGGTAAGCTTGCACAAGTGAGACATGAAACACATCTTAAATCTTGTTGAATAAAACTATAAGCTCCTTGCAATTGATTTGGCAGATGGCTATAACAAATCCAAGGTCAGAGGTGGCAGTGAAGCTGGTATCATCGAACTTTATCAACTTAATTGGACAGAATCAGGTGTTTCTCTCTGTTAGGGATGCAGTTACAGCCTGCCGCTATGCTCTTCAGGAATCAAGAGAAATGGAAGAGCAAGCATAGGAATAATATTAGGTGGAGCAAGCTGCAAGTATAGGAATAATATTAGGACGCTTATATAGCAAATGCATGATCCTCGCATTACTACAGGCAGTCTGTCATTAGCAGCTGAGGTCAAATGTCATTAGATATCGTATGATGATATGTTTAGTAAGTAGAGAGATTCTACGTATATATGTGAAGCATTTTCAGATGACAATGACAAGATAATTTTTGAATCTATAGTTTTGTGTATAAAAAATATCATTAATTTGTGAGATTTGAATGGTGGTGAACTATATCTTTTGTATCAGAAAACATTAAAAATTGTAATATTTGGAATCTTCAGAATTTATTGTTTTAATACATAATCCGGAGAATTTACCTTTCACACATGTTTGTGAATGTTCGATATTATGGAAGTCATGAATGCAATAGACAACACAAAAATAAAGTCATTTAAATAGCAACATAAATTTAAAGTTTGAGAGTGTTCGATCATACGCACATAACGATGAAGCTAAAAAATGCAATCTTCATGCTAGGGGTTGGACTGCATAAAGAAGATAAAGAAATAATTATAAAGGAAAATGGACTGATAGGAGGGAAACAAGCAAGGTGGCTTGTTAAATGTACTTCTCTAGCCCGTCTACATTTTAGAGTATCTTCGCTTTCTTCTATCATATATAAAACTCAAGACTATTTTCAAAGTAGTTTAGTTGGTCATCAAGATTAAAATGAATTACAAATGAAGGGCTTACAATTTTTGTTATAAATGGAGTGCTAGTTAAACCATAAGTTTGGGGCCATATATTTGTTAATTAAATGGACGATTGAATGGAATCATCTTCATGTTTATAAACAATTCCCCATGTCCATATGCAAATGCATGTGAGTAGGTTAGATTTTTTTGGAAAAATATATATTGCAGGGTTAGACTTTTTTCAAAAAATATATATTGCACATTTAAATAGCATTTTCTCTCAAATTGTCGCCATTCTTTTTTTCTTTCTATTCTAGTGCTCGATGGAATCTTGACCATCCATCTCATGCTCTCTTTTTTCTAGATTTTTTTCCATCATGGCATATGTTACATTCCCGCTCTTTTTTTCCTTCTATTCTAGTGCTAGATGGAATCTTGACCATCCATCTCATGCTCTCTTTTTTTTAGATTTTCTTCCATCGTGGCAAATGTTACATTCCCACTCTTTTTTCCCTTCTATTCTAGTGCTAGATGGAATCATGACTATCCATCACATGCTCTCTTTTTTTGCTGTTTTTTCCCTCTTATGACATGCATCACATTCCTGGCAAACTATTGCCTTTTAAGATAGGTGGATATAATAAGTTATGACCAATGTTGGGATGCAGAAAATTTTATCTTTCATAATTTTACACTAAGACGGCAACTAGAGAAGTCCAATAAAATAATTTATGACATGTACAAGAACCTTAAAATAATTTTATCATTGGAATGGAGATTGGAAGTAATTTGTAGTCTCCACGTGAAACATGGGACTATCTATTCTAATATAAAACATGAACTTCTACGCACATAAGGTGGTTCCATAGTCACCATCTCCATATTTCATGTTTTTCAGATGCAGAGTTTTACGTTTTCTTGCCTTCTCATCGCTCTATTTGCCTTTTTTTAAAAAATTCTTTTGTTGATACGAATTATCAAAACTCAAGAGTGTGTATCTATATATGTGTGTGTGTGTATATATATATATATATAACTGACGAAGTGGTCCATAAAACCTCTTTCGAGTGCTCCGCCACATAGGAGACAACCTAATCCACCGCATTATTCACCCCGTAGTAGGTGTGCCAAGCTACAAAAGAAGTGCACTCCCTTGAGCTGCTCTAAATGTCGACCAAAAGCAAGTGTGAGGCCGTCGCCCCTGCTCGGCCCTGGATCCAACTGACCATAGTGGCCGAGTCACCCTCAATCGCAAAGTTGTTGCCCCTCAAGATCTACCTAGCATAGATAATGAATGTTCAGGTTGCTCTCACTTTTGCACTGAAAGCTGAGATATCAAAGATCGTAAATCCGCCGGCTGCCGGCAATATCAAGTTTGGTCCTCATATCACAAAGTCAGCCCCTCCTTTGCTGCCTCCATCGAACACACTACCATCAAAGTTGTCCTTCATAAAATTTGGGGATGGGGGCTCCCATATAAAGGTAACAAACCGGGTCATTGTAAGAGTAGAGTACGAGTCCTAAGTGTTTCGAGTTGTCGCCGTCACTCAAACAAAAGTAGGATAAAAAATCTCAGCCGTTTGAGTCATGGCTCTCTCCAACACAAGCCGGTTGTCTAACGCCCTTAAAGATATAGGCATTTCTGGTCAGCCAGATATGGTAAGCGATATAAGAGGCCTTGATGCCCCATTGCCTGGACTGCACACTACTGATATTGCTCTATAGAGACTCGAGGAAGGTCAGGGCTGGCATAGCTAACTGGAGGAAATCCGTGGGCTGGCCAATGAATCTCCACACATGAAGGGCCCTCTAGCAATAAAAAAGAATATGATCCACAGTCTCCACCACATCGTCATAAAAAGGGTAGGTCGAAGGGATGATCATCTCTCAGTCCCTCAATATCTTCCTGGTGGTAAGAGAATCCCAAGCCATTTTCCAAATGGAAAGGCTAACCTTGGGTGAACACCGAGCCTTCATATCCACGCCCTACCTATCCTCTGGGGTGCGTCTCTCCTATATAGGTCATAGAGGTCCCTCGCTTTCACCATTGGACTGCAAGAGAGGACCTCCAAACTCTCAAGTTAGGGCTACTATAAGGAAGGAATTGCGATAGAGAACATTCTCTCAGCTAGTCGCTCACAAAAGAGATAGGCCACCAGCTCTATATTCCACCGCCTCTCTTTAGGCTGAAGCGGATCACAAACTCTCTGTAATCCATCTCCCCTCAAGGAAAAGTCAGAGAGCCATGCATCACCCATCATATCCATTGACCAGCTATCTAATGTAGGAGGAGACCTCCGGTGCATGGGTGCAAACCTCTTTCCGGATGAACGAGCAACTCCGACTAGCCCGTCTGCTAGCATCAAGGGTCTACGAGCCATACTTGGCCCTCATCGCCGAGTTCCAGAGACTCTCTAGCTCAAGCAGGAACCTCACACCATGTCTAGCAATTATGGCTTCTCTCTTAACAAGCAGTGACGGAATATCGAGATCTTTATTATGGAGAGCTGATAGATCGAGCCCCAAACAACCACATGCACCCCGCCCTAACCACTATAAGATCCCCACATGAAGCTCTTAAACATCTGCTCAATTTGCACTAGTAGGGTCTTCAATCGTATGCTGTTAGAGAGGAGGTAAATAAACATGGAATTGAGGATGGATTTGACCAAAGTCACTCTATCCATCATCAATAGGGATCTGGATTGCCACTCTCTAGGCACTCCCATACCTTCTGCATGACTGCCACACAATTGGCTCTCTCGAGCCTATGCCCAGTTAGGTGCACACCAAGGTAATTCTAGGTCTTATTCTGCTCTGCAACCCTCGAGGATCCCTTGATTGCCAATTTCAACTAGGGTCTAGTTTTTGGACTGAATGTGCTAGGTGATTTAAGCCCTATTTGAGAGAGTTGTTGGTAGTAAAGCTTTTGAAAGTAGAGTTGTCGGAAGCAGAGCTTTTATAAAAGCTCTTTGCTATTTGGTAACTATATTTCTAAAGTACTATGGTACTTTAACACGTGTTTGGTAAATAAACTAGGAAAGTACTTTTGTGTGACAAAATGACCATAAAGAACATTACTAGTATTATACAACAAAGCAAAATAAAATATAATATGTATTACTATATAAATATATGATATAGTATAATATTAATATAATGTAATATAATATTATTATAATATAGTACTATAATATTATATATTATAGGATAATAATTTAATATAATATTAAATTATTTTAACATAATATTAATATATTATGATATAATAAAAAAATAATATTATATTTATAGTATAATATAATAATAAAA
>JAOXJJ010001047.1:0-37240 GCA_025769935.1 Phoenix roebelenii | reverse complement strand
AGAGTAAAATTAAATTAAACTTTGTTCGTCGGTTCTAACAACGATCTGTTTAGCATATTTTTAGGTAAACAGGAATCAGACGAACACTAACCCCACAGACAAAGGATGGTGGTACTTCTCTATTCAGAGAGACTGCACCCTTTTTCGAGGTGCTCTTTTCTCCATTCATGGGTGGAAGGATAAATTCTTTTTTCTTTTCTCCGAGCGGTCGTGGAGGTTTGACCCGACCTAGGGCTCGCCACGGGCCACAATAAATAACAAATTCCCCAAGTTGTCACAGTTTGAGCAGAAATGTTTAGACGAGCTACTCGGATTCGGAGGGGTTTTGAAGCTTTCTGATCTACTCAGTGAGGAAGCTTTACTGAATGTCGGTCTGAATTCGGCTCATCCCGAGGGTAAGGGTGGCATAGCCTTCTTTCTTTCTTTTTCTTTCTTTTTTTTTTTATTTGATTTCTGCTAAGGCTCTTGTTATCAGAAATTGCAGGGATGCTTTTCGATGCTGATACTTTGATGGCCATATACCATAAAAGGGTGGCCTCCTCGGATAGGACTCAGCCCGAGCGGAGGCTGAAGAAGGCCAGGGTTGCATCGTCTGCTGGTGTCATGCGGGACGAGCCCGCTCAGGTCGAGCAGGCCTTACTCATTGAGGCCGAGGTGCCCCCTCCGATAGTAAAAGGAGGCGCAATAGAGCCAGTGGGAGCATATGGTGGCGGAGCTCGGAGAGTTCGCAAAGCTGTCCGCCAGCGTGGATCGGACCCTAAGCCAAGGAGCGGGCTAGGGGTCCCTACTTCTTCGGGAATCCCGTCCACTTCTAGGGCCGGGCCCTCATCTAGGGTGCCGACCTTTACTAGGGTCGAGCCCTATTTCAGGGTCGGGCCCACTTCTGAGGCTGGGCCTTCATCTGGGGTTCCGACCCCTGCTGGGGTCGACCCTACTTCCTCTAAATCCGAGAGAAGACCGTTTTGGCCCGGGTGTCATCAATTCGAGGATGACATGGCCCTTGAGTCTGACAACGTCGCTCGCGAGCTCGCTCGTTGTGCCATACTTCCACGCGATCGAGCTCGAATGGAGGGGCTGGACTTTGATGAATTCGCCGGTCAAGCCTATACTGCCAGCATCATGGTGAGTAACGTCACCCTCCCACTTTTCATTCATTTTCTTTAAGTACTCAACCTCGGATGATATTTTATCTTTTGTGCCAGCTCCACTTAGTTGACATGCTAATGTCTGGCATGCTTGACTATCGGGGTTAAATGAGGGTACTCCGATCGAGGGTGGAGTACGCTGTGTACCAGCGGCGAGAGGCCGAGGCTTGAGCAACGACAGCCAAGAAATAGTGGTAAGAGGCTGAAGAGCGGGCAACGACTGCCGAGCAGCGGCAGTAGGAGGCCAAGAAGAAGGCAAGGGCGAAGTTCTGATCGAAGCTGGGCTCATCCAAATTCGTGACATAGAGGTCGAGCATGCCCGAGCTTGTTCGACTGCTGAGGGCTGTATTTTCGAGCTTGAAGCTGCACTGGGCGGCCAGAGGCACGAAACCGAGGTTATGAGGCTAAGGGTCGAGCGGCTTAAAAGGCTCACAGAGGAGCAAGTCCGGGAGGCCGTCCAGAACTTCTTCTAGTCCAAAAAATATGTGAACGAGCTGGCGGAGGGGGCAACTGACGCTCTGATCCAGCCGGGGTTAAATGAGGGTACTCCGGTTGAGGGTGGAGCACGCAGTGTACTAGAGGAGGAAGGCCAATGCTCGAGCAATGGCCGCTGAGCAACAGCGGAAAGAGGCTGAAGAACGGGCGACACCTGCCGAGCAGCGGCAGCACGAGGACGAGGAGAGGGCAGCGGCTGCCGAGCAGCGGCAGCAGGAGGCCGAGAAGAAGGCAAGGGTGGCCGAAGTTTTGATCAAAGCCAGGCTCGTCCAGATCCGTGACATGGAGGTCGAGCATGCCCGAGCTTGTTCAACTGTCGAGGGTCGTATTTCTGAGCTTGAAGCTGCACTGGGCGGCCAGAGGTGCGAAGCCGAGGTTATGAGGCTAAGGGTCGAGCGGCTTGAAAGGCTCACGGAGAAGAAAGTCTGCAAGGCCATCCAGAACTTCCGCTAGTCCGAGAAATATGTGAACGAGCTAGCGGAGGGGGCAACTGACGCTCTGATCCGGGGCTTTGAAAACTGTCGGGATCATGCTCAGCAACTTTGCCCAGGAGTCGACCTCAGTGGCCTTCATCCGATCTATATGGGGTTGCCGAGGAAGCGACTTCGACGGAGGTGAATGAGCCAGCCGAGGCATGCGAGCTCGTCACCGATGCCGCGGATGAAGACGTTCCAAGAGCTACTTTTGAGGTCGGGACTAGAGCTGATCTCGAAGTCGCCACTGAGATCGAGGCCGCTGCTCAAGTTGGGCCTGAGGCTGCCCAAGATACCTGAGCTTTATCCTTTGTACCCATTTTTCTTCTTTTTATTTGTGTATTCTATCCAGCCTCAAGGTTGGTTTCTTTTGTATTCAGCCTTCGGCCTTTAATCATCAATAGAACATACATCTTTAGCATTCTGTGTTTTTGAAATTTGGCCAAGTACTTGGGTTCACCTTGCTTTATGCCTTGTGTCGAATCACTGTGCTCGGCTAACAAACCCCTAACTACATAACATAGGCATTGACTTAGCTTTTACACTGCCAGGTAACTTTGGCCTAGTTACTATGCTCGGCCCTTACTTCCGACTTAGTCATAACCTTAGAAAGCTGGTGAAGAGCTAGCTGCTCCCGGGCTTGCCCACTAGGGCACTTTGGGCACCCAAATCGAGCATCAGGTCTGCTCCAAACCCTCTTATGAGAATCGAGATCAGGGTCCCTCTTTTACTTCCGCACCACGGTGTGCTAGAGGATCTTTTAGGTAGGGGGTTATCATAAGCTTTCTTGCCTTGTAGATTTCCGTAGGCTTTAACCGGAGCGCTTGATCTATGGTCGGGTCGCCCTTGAATATTTTTCTTGAAGTCGAGGGAGTCTTGTTGACTCGCAGTTGCTATGGCAGGGCGCCCTAGTTTAGGCTCGAGACGTCCTTCCCTGCGATCAATGGGGCCTCTTCGGCTCTTAGCGCCTGCAGTTGCGGATCGACACAATGTAGGGTGCCCCGATCTTGGTCGGGGTGCGTCGGCGAGAATATTTGGCACCCCGAGCTCAGATTGTGGCGCGTCGTCGAAATAGACGCCCCAAACTTGGTCGGAGCGCGTCGTTCTAGACGGGTTTCTTTGGCTCTTAATTGATTCTGCATGACACACTCACTCAGATCAGGGCGTCTGTGTTGATGAGCCTCTTCGGCTCTTAGTTGATTTTGCAGGACGCCCCCACTCATATCAGGGCGCCTGTGTTGATGGGCCTCTTCGGCTCTTAGTTGATTTTGCAGGATGCCCCCACTCAGATCAGGGCGCTTGTGTTGATGGGCCTCTTCGGCTCTTAGTTAATTTTGCAGGATGCCCTCACTCAGATCAGGGTGCTTGTATTAATGGGCCTCTCCAGCTCTTAGTTGAGGTCGTCATACGTCATCGAATGGCGTTAAATGTTATCAAATGTCTTCGAAGATATTTGTCGCCCCAAGCTCGGGTCGGGGCATGTCATCGATAATATTTGGCGCCCGGAGCTCAGGTCGGGGCGCGTCGTCAAAGATATTTGGCGCCCCGAGCTCGGGTCGGGGTGCGTCATATGTTGTAATTATGAGCTCGTGCCATGGAAACAACCAAATTATGTCGAATCCATTAAGACATTTCAAAGACATTTTTTTTAAAAAAAAAAAGCCTAAAAGACAACTTTCATTGATAATATACTTTTGAGATCAGAGTTCCAATCTGGAGGAGCTAAAGTCCCATCCAGAGGTGGCAACTTATGAGCCTCGGGCTGCTAGACCTGGGCTGGTGGGGATGAGGCCTTCGCTACTGCTCCCGAGGTCGAGGAGCTGCCAACATGTAGGATACATGGCTATGGCGTTGATGGTGCCCGCAATGAGGCAGTTGTTATTTTGCCTCTTGCGCAGCTCTAGGCTCTATTCCTCGAGCTCCCCCTGGTCCGCTTGAGCATAAAAAAACTAGCCTAACATACCTTGGCGGATGAGTGTCTCGATCTTATCACGGAGCTGGTAGCAGTCCTCCGTATCATGGCCGTGATCTTTGTGGAAGCGGCAATATTTGTCCGAGTGCTTCTGCGACTCGGACGGTCGCATCCTCGGTGGTGGTCGGAGGTAAGCTTGACCCTCAATTTTCATAAGAATCCCAGCATGGGTAGAGGTGAGGGGAGTGTATTTCCCGAACTTCTGGAGAGACCTCGAACGAGCCAAGCTCTTGGGCCTAGGAAAATTTCTCTCAAGTCGGGGAGATTTACTCCTTGGTCGGTTGTATTCCCTTTCCTTGACCGTCATATGCCGCGTGGCAAGGGAGTAAAGTTGCGAGCGCTGTCCTGAGGGCTCGCACCCGCGAAGAGGAAGTGTAGACTGGGCTATCGTCTGCTACAGGCCTTGAATGGCCGCAGCAAGCATTTGGACTTGTTAGATGAGCAAATTAAACTGCTCTGGCTGGACCTGAGGAGTTTGGTCCACTGGTATAGGTGCTGCAGGGGGTGGACTCTGAAGCGAGTTGCCGGGAGTTGGTGCCCGGCTCCTCGATGTATTTGAAGCTCCGTGGCTCCTCAATTTCATGATCACGACTCAGGCTCTTTTTCTAGCGCTAAATGTTGTGGTTCAAATTCGGCCCAAGGGTGACCACGCCGGAGGAGTCAGGGAAGCTACCGACTAGGATGGAAGAAGGACGTCTCTTCCTGTGCGCCAACAGACCTGCACAAAGTCTCGCTGGTGGGATTCTGGTGAGAGCCCTCTGATGATTAAGTTAGAGTGAGTCTTAGGTGGAGCAGCCAAAAGTCTTTAGGCGTTGCCTGATTGGGCTATTTATCGTCCCCACAGAAGTGCCCAAGTGGCGGAGGTATGGCATGTCCTCATTATGGGAGAAAATGGTGAAGACCAGGTGGCGTGTGGCCACGGTTTGCTTGGGGCACAAGTTTCGAGCTATTCCTGCACACGGTATGGCATTGCAGGCGTTAACAGAGTATGGCACTTGGCAGTAAGGTATGACCCCTGGTCATCATATCGTAGAGTTGCCAGCAAGCAAAGTATAGCGCGGTGAGGTTATAATGTACGACCACGTATGCGGGCGTAGGGACGAGCGTAGGTGCGCACGTGGATGCGGACATGGGTGAGGTTGGACTCGCTTAGAGGCCGCAACATTTATTTAAGATCAGTTTGATGAGCAATGAGGTCGGGCCAACTTGGAGGCCACGACATATATTTGATGAGGTCGGTTCGACGAACTCCGAGGTTGGCTTGGCCTTTCCGATTTTGAGGTTCGATAGCGCCCCGAGCTAGAGCTGGGGCGCGTCGTCGAAGATGCTTGGCGCCTCGAGCTCAGGTCGGGGCGCGTCGTTGGAGATGCTTGGCGCCTCAAGTTCGGGATGCATCGTTGGAGAAGGTTGTTGCAGATCGTAGTAGTAAAGAGATTTGGGCGAGGTCGGTTGGTTCTGGTCGGTGCTGAGGTCTGCTCGGTCGGAATGGGATGATCACCGGATCCATTTTATCCCTTATCAGAATTAATTACAACGATGGGCTGTTCCGTAAAATTAACAAAAATCTATGTCTTTTCGTTTGTTCTCCCCGTTGTTCTTGGTTACCAATCTTGCGAACTGCCCCCCCGTCCCCCGTTTCTCTCATCGCTCCCGAAGCCAAAGCATCTATATTTCTGCTTCCCCCTCGATCTTTCTTTTCTTCTCCTTCATCGGAGAAGATTCGTCGATCCCCAGCTTTCCCCCTTGTCCCCTCCGTTCTCGGCCGTTCCAAATCCTAGATTTCTAGGGTTTTTGGCTTCTTGATCCGCTTGGATTTGCCCGCAGCCCCGCGCCTCTCGATCGCCTCGCGGCTTCGGAGGCCAAGATGGTACGTTCTCTCAACTCGCGTCTCCTGAATCGCCTCTCTTGCTTGATGAGAGGTTAGATCTGGTCCGAATCTCTTCGATTTAGGAACTGTCGAGGAGCTGTTCGAATCATGTGTAAATCCTTCGAATTTTCATGCATTTGTAGTTCTTGTACCGATTTATCGGTTTGGATCTGGTACGACTTTGGGTTTTCTTGAGATCTAGGATTCCAGTGATAGCTGACGAATTTTCTTTTCTTTGTGCTGTTCTCTTGATTTGTTTGTGGCCTTGGCGATTGTTGCAGCCTCTCAGACTAGAAATAAAGGTACTTCTTATCCATACTCGTGAATATTTTAATTGAAATTAATTAGATCTTATGCATTTCTTGATCCTGTAGTTGGATCTTTAATTTCTGGTTCTTGAATTTCTTATACTAATATTGCTTATGATGATCTATGAACCAGAGGAAACTCGCTCAAAGGTCAGAAAGAGTAAAATCTGTGGATCTACATCCAACAGAGCCATGGTAATCGGATGTCTCAATAATTGCGCTTGATGATTATTTTGTAAATTTGCATCTAATTTTTGTGTTCTGAAAATTACATAGCTTGTTTTGCATTCTTTGTAAATGTAAGCAAAGTGTTTATAGGTTTTCATAACTGATAATCCTGCTTGTTTATAATTCTTACTGTAGGGTTCTTGCAAGTCTTTATTCTGGAAGTGTCTGCATCTGGAACTACCAAACACAGGCAAGTAACTTTTGTCCACCGAATTCTTCATCTTCCATTAGCTTATCTCATGTAACCTCTATCTTCTAATTTCTTGAGATGGTGGATACATAACGGCAGAATTTGCTGCTACTCTTGATTAGGCAAAAACTTCATAATAGCTATGTTTTGCTGCCTATTCTAAAACCAATTTTGATCACTTAAGGAACATACCGCATAATAATGATGCTGAATATTATGCTTCTTTGCCACCGAACATTGTCATCGTTATTTTCAAAAATATTATTAATAATGAAACTCCCATACTTTTGTGCATTAAAATAACTATATGAAGATGGGACACTTCTGTCTTCTGTTATCAGATTTAATGTCATACTAATCATGCCATTGGTTAGGTGTGGAGTCTATATATTTGTATGCATGTATGTATATGTATATATGTACGTATGTATATGTATATGGCAAAGTGTTTGCTAAATTAGATAACCGTTGGTACAGTCATCATCTCACTCATCTCATGTGGTTCTTGGATTGACATGAACATGTTCTACATAACTTAGGTTTCTATTGTCAAATTCACTTGGATTGGTTCACCAATCATTGGTGAAGACAGAAGGGATTTGTTTTACTTAATATCTATATGACAGGTTTAGGATCAGTAAATTCTAATTGATTTTTTAAGGATCAGCTTAGTAGTGAATTCTTTTCCTTAATGTCTAATGGTCGGAGCTATTTGTACATTTTTAGCTGACTCCCTGGGTAAAAATTACTCATCCTGATGGTGCCTTCTTTTCTGAGTAAAATGAATTTCCACATTCATCTTTTGTTCAAGAGAAGCTTCATCAATTTCTTGAAAAGAGACAGAGGGATTTAAAGGAGTCAATAAGTTTGCTAATGTGTTGCTTATGCTGTTTTCTAAATTTAAATCAGTCTGTCCCAAAAATAGAAGCAAAGGTTACAAAATTTTAACATCCAATTCTACAGAACACCCTCTTGTAGTTACTTGTCCTTTCCATTTCTTTGCCATTGTAGTGACTTGTCAAATTCTCTTATTCTCTAACATCCTAACATTTGTTGCTCTGGCTTTCCTGTCCGCCCTCCCGCTTTAGCGCCCTGTGCCCCCCCAAAAAAAAGCCCTTCCCCCCCCACGCTTTTAAATAAAAGTGAAAATGTTTCACATGCATATGAGTGCCACCTTCCTGCCTTTCTGACACCTTCTTAAATATTTCTTCAGAGTTCTGCTGTTTTTACCTTTTTTGTGCATATCTTGTTTTTGTTTCATTGAAGTTTACCTAATCAACTATTAGAAAATTGTTTTTAAAAGAGTCATTAGACAGTTGTCGTTTGTTGCTATACTTTTTGATTTAGTTAATTTAAAGTTTTTGTTTTTCCTACAGACTATTGTGCAATCGTTTGAGATGACTGAATTACCTGGTATGTTGATCTTCTCATATCTGTAACTTTTTTTTAAGTATGGCTTGCAGCTCACTTGGAAGTTTACATGTTAACTTTGCAGTGCGATCAGCAAAATTTATAGCACGCAAACAGTGGGTTGTTGCTGGAGCAGATGATATGTTCATTCGGGTGTATAATTATAATACAATGGACAAGGTTAAAGTTTTTGAAGCACACACAGATTACATTAGGTGTGTGGCTGTCCACCCAACACTTCCATATGTTCTGTCATCATCTGATGACATGTTGATAAAGCTTTGGGACTGGGAGAAGGGTTGGATGTGTACTCAGATTTTTGAGGGACATTCTCACTATGTGATGCAAGTCACTTTTAATCCAAAAGACACCAATACTTTTGCAAGTGCCTCCCTTGATCGTACAATAAAGGTCTCACTTTATTTTTTTCCCACATTGGTGAAGTCAATATTACCTTTTGGCTATCATTCGTCATCATATTTCAGTTTACCTAATCTTTCTACTAAATTTATCTTCCAGATTTGGAATCTTGGTTCGCCAGACCCAAATTTTACATTAGATGCCCATTCCAAAGGAATAAATTGTGTTGATTACTTTACTGGTGGTGATAGGCCGTATCTAATTACTGGTTCTGATGACCATACTGCAAAGGTCTGCCATTTAATTCTACATTGCTGGCCTATGTCTTTAGTTTAGTTTGATGCATTCCTGATGATAGATTTTATGCTGTCAGGTCTGGGATTACCAAACCAAGAGTTGTGTTCAAACACTGGAAGGCCACACGCACAATGTTTCAGCTGTCTGTTTTCACCCTGAGCTGCCAATTATAATAACGGGTTCTGAAGATGGAACTGTTAGGATATGGCATGGGACTACGTATCGGTAAGTTCTGTGTTACCTAAACGATGATCATTCTGTTCTTGATACCTATGCAATTCTATCATGAAAGTATTATACTGCTTTATGCTAATTTGAAAAGTCTCTGTAAAAGAGATTATTCATGTTACACATTACATTGTTTCTATAGCTTTTTTATTTGATGACAAGCCTTATTCCTTCTATATGATTTCTTCAATGAGTCAATGTATGATCTATTAAAAGTTTAAAAATATTTTAATGCTCACTTTCAACTTGATATGGACACTTTATTATTAGTGGTATCTCTATGGCTAACGCAATTCAAGGTAAGAGTGAGGCCCGCCATGAAATCTAGGAGGCCAGTTGGTGGATAGGAACACCTTATATTATCAATTATTTCATTCCAGCTCATGCTAGTGAACCTCCAAGATTCCATAGATGGAATGAATCTATTCAAAGAGGAAACAAGTTTTAACATCTAAATAGGGATTTGATTTATATCCAAAGCGTGGACAAGAAGTCGAAGAATGAACCTGAAACACAATTACCAAATTTTTGTCTACATAAGTGATGTATGACATGCATAGAACTTGAGTCTTCTACAAGGCATATGTAACATATATTCTTTATTTTTATTATAATCTGCTAACTTTTTTACTTAATATATTGCTTATAGTATTTACCTATAATCTTTGCCTTCAGTATTGTTAAGTTGAAAGTTTGTAAGGGAAGTGTGCTGCAGAGTTATTAAGTTTTCTTATTTTTATATTGTCATTCCCTTCATATTTTTTATTAAAAAAATTACCAGTCTATACTTTGCATTTTCTAATTTCAATTGGTAGAGCTGTTGCTTCCAGAAGGCTGAATACTTTACTTCTCTATACCAGACTAGGATCCAGCTCCCTGTGTTTTCAGCTTGTTGCTGAAAGGATGCCTGACCATTACTTTCTTAGTCCATCTTGGGATCGATTCAGTGGCCTTTGGTAGAGGCCTTTTGGAAAAAGAGCCAAAGCTTAGAATCACTGATGGCTATATGTGAAGGACAACATGGGCACTGGAGTAAGAGTGACTAAACATATCATGAACAAAATTATATGGAGGGGAAATGAAGCCTGTAGTTACTAATGTGGCATTTGGGGGACAACATTGTATCTGTTATTAGTCTTGATGTGTGTCGCTTCCATTCTAGGACAAACCTTCAAATGAGCAGGAAATGCTCTTTAGCAAAAAAGGTGTTGAAATCAGACTCAGTTCCCACCATATCATGGTAATGAGCCAGTGAATCCTATTTGAGCAATATTTGGCTGGTATGAGTTTGGGGAATGCTGTATGGCTCTGTCTAGTATATTTTGTGTCTATCCTTGTGATTTCCATCTCATGTAGTACCCTTATTTTAGCGAGTACTCTCATATCTCTTCAACCTTGGTGATATCATCGATTGTGGTGCCACATAGATCTATGTTCTCGCTTTTATTTTTATTTTTTCTCATGCATTAGTTATTGCTATTAGAATCTTATCAAGTGATGGATGTTTTAGATCATGGAGGTTCCTCACATTGTTTACTGTGTTTTGGGCTCTGCATCTGCCCCCTACTCTCTCTCTCTCTCTCTCTCTCTCCTACTCTCTATCTCAAAAAAATGTGTATATATTATCAATATGAATATTTGAGGTAACTGATATGCAAATTGGGGATGTATTGGCCATGTAGAATGATAGCAAAGTTTGGAGGGAATGCTAATATGGGATAACTTATGCTTGGGGTAATCATGCATATGAAGAGGGAAACCATTTGGATGATAAATGTGATGGGAATCAGTGGTGGTGTACTGACAGTTGAACATCTCTATGGAATTACATAAGGGTCAAGCTTGTTATAGTTTGCTGATCAAAAACAAACAATACAAACTGTACCATTGTTCAGTACGTATCATTCACTAACAGAAGTAAGAAGGATGGCTTCAAAAGGAAATCAAGAATGCAGTTGCAGATTGATAGGTCAACTATAGTTGTCGTAGGATGGAAAGTGAAAGTTTGTGCTTTTGTTGAATATAATATAGGAATATATTTCAATTTTTATAACAACAGATAAATACTTAGGATCTTAAATTTTCTTGCAAGTTAATATTGTCCCCAGAAAGTTCTTCACAAAATACTGCTTGGAGAAACAGGCAACTTGTGATCCATAAAATGATTATTCTACAAAGATATGTTGATTTGTTGATGTTGCAATTACTTTGAAAACGAAAAGGAAGAACACATAAATGACAAATTAACCATGTGAATGATGATATGATGATGCTCATCAAGGTCTTGACCAACGTCGGCGAAATTGGTACCGGGCACTGTACCGGTTGCCCAGCAAGACGAGTCGGTACCAGGAGAGAGGGAGAACGAGAGAGGGAAAAAGAGAGAGAGAGCGGGGGAGGGAGGGAGGGAGGGAGGAAGAGAGAGGCCGGTGCGGTTCTGCAGACCTTGGTCTTGGCTATATTTTATTGACACATGATCATGTACTAGTAGGGACCTGCCTTTCACTGCATTGCTTGCATTGTCATTCTTTTTAGTGCCTGCCACTTCCTGATAACATGTTCACTGGAATTTGAGTTTTTAGGTTGACCTGGTGAGATGGATGGTACTGCTGAACCCACGTCTACTAGTTTCTTCATCATGCAAAAAGTTTATGGGTTCTTGTCTGTTGGTTTGAAATGTCAGCTGTTTAAACCGTGGTACTTACCTCCATATTTGAGGCACTTTGGCAATGAATCATTATTTGCTACTTTTTTTCTTGTCAACTTTATATTGATCAAAAGTGTTTCTAGTATTATTCATCATTATATTTCAAGTTGAGAATGATTTACGAAAGTAGATTGAGATGAAATATTGTTGGTTATGACATTACATATATTCATTTTTATGTTTATGTTTTTGCTCGAAGGACATTATTATGGTGCATGGTGCACGATGCTAGTCTTGCTTTTTGGTTGAGGAACTAAGGTATCTGATTGATGTTCTTTTCCTTCTTGGTTGCTTTCTGATTCTGGTCATTTTCAGCCTTGAGAACACACTAAATTATGGACTTGAACGGGTTTGGGCAGTGGGATACATGAAAGGATCAAGGAGGTAAATGTATCAAATCTCAATTCTTGCTTTTTTGATTGTTATGCTTATGGTACGAGTGGCTTGTGGAGGCATTATAATCTTTTAAGTTTAGCCTGGATCATCTTATGATACTTTTACTATATCTATTTTAAGTCTATATGTGGTGAAATTTTTGTCCTTCAATTGGTTTTGAAAACCTAGTAGTTTTTCTTTACTGATTTGACTTTATTGTCATTTTCTCGTTTTAATGCATTGATGATTGTAATTGCAGGGTTGTAATTGGTTATGATGAAGGAACCATTATGATAAAAATTGGCCGTGAAGTACCTGTTGCTAGTATGGACAACAGTGGGAAAATCATATGGGCTAAGCATAATGAAATTCAAACTGTAAACATAAAAACAATTGGTGCAGATTTTGAGGTTAGTTAGCATGATATTTTCTATAGAAGCTGCTCTATATCCTATGGGAGTTGGCTGAGATGTAGGATTAACTTTTTCAGGTGACGGACGGAGAAAGATTGCCTTTGGCTGTGAAGGAGTTGGGGAGTTGTGATCTTTATCCACAAGTATGCCTGCTTTTCAGCATTCAGTTGCTTGTGCCACATTTTGTTGTTGAATTTTTTTTTCCTTGACTTTTAAACTAGTCAGAAAATGGGTATGGTGATTGAAGAAAGGCCAGATGCTCTGGTCTTCTGATCTCCATGGAGACTGTTAGGCCTTGCTGAGGCAGACTCTCAAGGTGTCGTACCTTGAAAGATTGTAACCTGGGTGGCTTCGGCTCCTCTTTTCTTTGCCCCAAAGAAAAAGATCGCTTAGAAAAAATCTTCTACTGGAAAGACAGAGTGGCAGTAACCAATTTGAATTACCTCATTTGATGTTCACGTGGAATAATATTGCTAGTTCTGGACAGAGGAAGCGTTGTTATGAGCTTCTCTATAAAAATCTGACATCACGACTTCTTTGTCTAAAAAAAGTTTCTTCACTCCATAATTTTGTTGATAACTGCTTAGGCTCTGTGCTTATTGGAGCTGTAGAAATGGCTTGTTCAATGGTATGACATTTTAAGGCCTTGTTTGTCATTTGCTATTGTACTTCTCTTTTTTTGCAGAACAGAAAAGCCCTTCTATGAGATGAAGGTTTTATCCGTTATTTTAGTGGACTCTGCAGTTAGACTCCGAGTAAATCAAGATTTCATTAGAAATTCAATAGGCAGCCAATATCTGAAGTACTTATTAGTTATATTAGCCATTTAGCTTCGGAGAAGATGCCTGAACAGTAATATGACATTTTTGTTAATTAAAGGGTTTAAGACATCTGTATAATCTACCATGTAAGACAATCATTATGGTGCTCTATATCAAAATTTTATATGTCAAATATCTAGATAGGAGATTGAGTATAACACCAAAATTTTCAACTCAATGAGTAAGTAGGAGTTTCTGATTTAGAAATGTAACATAGGTGGGGATCTAGTGCCCAACATACTATTGGTAACTCTCGAAGTCT
This sequence comes from Phoenix roebelenii, assembly GCA_025769935.1. Lineage (NCBI taxonomy): Eukaryota > Viridiplantae > Streptophyta > Magnoliopsida > Arecales > Arecaceae > Phoenix > Phoenix roebelenii. The sequence continues at coordinate 23,689 of JAOXJJ010001047.1, read as the reverse complement.
CAGCATTATACTCTGTTATCTTCTCCATAGTTTTCTTTGCTGCACTTTGAGTGTTCTTGCATGATGTGGTTTTTTTCCTTCTTTTTTGGGTACATGTGATATAGCTTTTTTTCAATTGCAAGATAGACCTTTGGCACACCTAAATTGTACCGTAGTAGCAAATGCTGTACAATGTATCCTAAAAGCTTGAATAGAGGGAATGGTGTGGATGGGGCTTCAATGGGCAAGCAGACTTGATGGAGGTACTTACAGTGTCTATATTGTTTGTACCAAGTGCCCAGTACATTTTCCGCGAGACTAAATTTAAGACCATGGTAAGTATATCGACTTTGCATATGAAGTCTTTCAGTGGGTCTAGAGTTTATAATTGATATCAAATTTTAAATAAAATTTTTATAATTGACATCATATTTCAAATAAAAGTTTTAAGACAATCAGTAATCCTATACACTTCAGTTAGAAAAACTCTGTGGTGGCATTAGGTAGGAACAAGGAAAATGGGAATAATGAAAGCTATGCCTGGTGGCATAGCTATGCAGAGTGTTTGTGCTAGATTCTTTTTGGTTGTCAAAATTTTTAGATTAAGGTGAAAATTGGAATAAACTATCAATTTTTTGAAATGAAAGAACTACCCTTGGCCTGTTATATTATATTTTGTATGTGATAATATTAATATTTTAAATATAATATCAATATTAAAGAATAGCATTATATATTATCTATATCATAAATTATAATAATATAATGTTATGACATTTTTATTCACTAATTTAATTTAAAAATTTAATATGAATTATCAAACATGATTACAGTATAATAAATATAATATAATGTTATATTATATGTTATTATTATAGCGTACTAAATTATATTTAAATATTGGATATTACAGTATCATATTATAATATTATACTATGATAGTATATTATTATAACATCTTATTACAGTACAAAAAGAATAACAATATTTTATGCAAGTAATACTATATATAATATATTGCGTGTTATATTATATTATGCTAGTAATATTTTATATGACACGCTAGTAATGCTATAGATAATATATTGATTATCATATTATAATATATATGTAATGTAGTGGACAATGTAAAATTAATTTCAGAGGTACAATCTATGGTGAAATGGACATCAAGAATGAGCATAAGCCTATTCCAAGATAGAGATGGAATAACCTATGCCAAAAAATGGGCATAAGATGGTTTGATTGGGCGTAGCTTATTTCTCTTCTTTCCTATTTTGCAAATAGTATTTGGCTGGCATGAGGCCCTTTTCTAGGTCTCAAGCTCCAACCAAACACCGCCTACCATGAGGTAGCAATAGATATTAGCTTTAACTGTTGAAATGAGTATGGTTATTTTGGGAAGCTAGGAAATGTTTGTTTTTGACCAGAAAGTTAACTTGCTGATTTTTCTGTACTTCTGCTGATTCAGAGTATATAACAGATAATGTGTGCATAATTCCTGTCGCCAGCACTTTGGTTGTTCCGATTTTTATTCAATATTCATATGTTTACTTTTTGTTGATTTATTTTTATTCAGAGCCTAAAGCACAATCCGAATGGAAGATTTGTTGTTGTCTGTGGAGATGGAGAATACATTATATATACCGCTTTGGCATGGAGAAATAGATCGTTTGGCTCTGCTCTGGAATTTGTCTGGTCATCTGATGGAGAGTATGCAGTTAGGGAAAATACTTCAAGAATTAGGATATTCAGCAAGAACTTTCAGGTTTGCCTTATATCTAGTTTCTTCTCTTGTAATCAGGAAATGTTGCATAGTGCCGAATTTTCTGGCTTCTGTAGCAACTTTTTCCGTTTATTTATTTTCACAGCAAGATTTTGCTTGAACATAGTGGGATTCTGTTTCTAAACCTGTCATATTGTGTTTTGATGTGCCTCAGATTCTCCTTCCCAGGAAATATTACACTTCTGTTATTTCTCTTGAAGTTTAAGAATTAGTTTTATAATAATATTTTTCTTTTTCTTCTTCTTCTTCGTCTTCTTGAGGTTGGGGGGTGGAGGTTGGTCAATCCCATAGTTATTTGACGGTCAGGAGCTCCTATTTAAAGGAAACACCATTTCTCTGAGACATGAGGCAACGTCTATATTGTCATGTCAAATATAGTGCAAAAGCACTGTTGCAGAGATATTAACGACACCAAAGTTTGTATGTTTTTTCTTCAAGTTTCTCTGAATAATCAAGAATTAAAAATTTAACTTCCTTTATCTTGTTGATTGGTTGTTTTCTGCAAGTCCGCCTCCATGGATTTGATCCCCTATGCTGTTTCTTTAGGTCTCTATTTATTTCTTGAGATCTGCTGCATATGGCACTTACATTATTTCATTTTTGCTTTGTGTCTTCACTCATCCACGCACACACGTATCATAATTATATTTACTATTTATAATATTACTATCATTTTTGGATCCAGGTGAATTCTTAACTGGCATAATGTCTAGATTGTGATTTGTATTACCTCATAGTTTTGTAATCCTGGTCCAATGAATCTGTGTTCTGATAGACTTTTTTTTAAAATTATTTTTCGAAAGAAGTTATGTTAGGATGTTTATGCCTCATCTATCAAGTACTTCAGAATAATTAAGGCTAGAGATGCCCATCATCATTTAGGCGCTTCATTGTCTGTAGGGTATTTATGTCACTAACAAATGTATGCTTGCACATGTCTGCTTGTCATCATAATATTGCAAATTCTTTAATCATAAATTGCAAGCATCAGTGTCATATTCTGTTTTATGGGTATTGGAACCGAACTTGAAGATTTTCATATTTCAGGAAAAGAAAAGTATACGGCCAACGTTCTCAGCAGAACGTATTTTTGGGGGAACTCTACTGGCTATGTGTTCCAATGACTTTATTTGCTTTTATGATTGGGCTGAATGCAGATTAATTCGGCGGATTGATGTCAATGTCAAAGTAAGTTTAAACTTTACCAAGCAAGCTTTGGGTTTTCCAAGTGCATCAATTTTGGTACTCATTATATTCATGATTGACTGTTTCAGAATCTCTATTGGGCTGATAGTGGTGACCTAGTTACAATTGCCAGTGACACATCGTTTTACATCCTAAAGTATAATGTAAGCTTGTTGACTTAAAAACTTTCTTATACTCGCATGTATACCCATGCATGTGATGGATGGGTTGATACAAGTGTAGGTTTTTCCTACAGAGAGACACTGTTTCTTCTTGTCTGGAAAGTGGAAAGGCCATGGATGAGCAAGGTGTTGACGATGCATTTGAGCTTCTTCATGAAACAAATGAGCGGGTCCGGACAGGACTATGGGTTGGAGACTGTTTCATCTACAATAATTCATCTTGGAGATTAAACTATTGTGTTGGTGGTGAGGTATATTCTGATAAGTTCTTTGTAGCCATGTATACTTGTAAAATATAAAATTGGGTACCTACATTGTTTTGTGACTCATTGTTTGTTACTACCTGTTCTGGTAATTATAGGTCACCACCATGTTCCACTTGGACCGCCCTATGTACTTGCTTGGATATCTTGCTAGTCAAAGTCGGGTGTATCTTATTGACAAGGAGTTTAAGTAAATTTACTGGACACTTTTTCTTGAGTCTTCTGTCCTTCATAGCAATGAATTGCTGTGATTCATGAATCTTTTCTGTTGCAGTGTCATGGGGTACACCTTACTCCTTAGTTTGATTGAATATAAAACACTTGTGATGCGTGGGGACTTGGAGCGTGCAAATGAAATTTTACCATCAATTCCCAAGGAACATCACAATAGGTATATCCATATTTTTCTATAATTTCTTAGTTTTACTTACCCTAGACTAGAAATCAACTGGAACATAGTGTTTTTTTTTATTTTTTTTTAAAAAAATGGCCGTTTACATGATTGAATTTATGCTTTTGGCATAGCACTCTTTTCTCTCTGCATGACATGTAAACCAACTGCTAATTTAAAAGTTACATTGTGCTCAATTTGTTATTCTGCAATGGGATATTGGGATATTTGTGAATATAATGCAAAAGATAGCTAGATAGCTGCTCTATGAGTTTCTTCTTTTGAAGATATCTTGATAATTTAATGTGGATCTTTACTCTGGCATAGTCTGAATGTCAGTTTTATCATCCTGAATGTATAACCTTTCTTCTCCTGCTATTGTCTTAATCTTCTAGTTTTGTAAGCTTGTTCTAAACCATTCTTCAATTGGAACATTTATATTGCCAGTGTAGCTCATTTCTTGGAGTCTCGGGGTATGCTAGAGGATGCTTTGGAAGTAGCTACTGATCCAAATTACAAATTTGATCTTGCTATTCAGCTTGGGAGGTTAGAGGTTGCAAAGGTATGCTATAGTTGGTTGAATGCCTACATTATAGATAATTTCATGGTTCAACATGTGAGCAAGCCATCTTGCAATCCCTTTTTTGCACAGTTGATGACAAATATGCTTTGCAGGCAATAGCCCTTGAAGTGCAAAGTGAATCTAAATGGAAACAGTTGGGAGAATTAGCTATGTCTACTGGGAAGGTACTCAATAACTGTAGAGATTTTCTTACCTGGTGTTGACTTTTGTTGCTAAGGCAGGTTTCTATATGATTTGTTGGTGTCTCATTCAGTTTTGATGGCTTATGGTGCTACATGAAATAAATCTATTTCAATATGTATTTCTGTTGAAGTTTGGATCCTTCTAAAGACATGTTCAATAACACAAGTATATGAATGTATTTTAGAATGTAGTAATTTAATAAGGTTCATCTGGAAATGAAGTGAATATTATATAAATTGCTAAATGGACAATTTTGCAAATACTAGAAATTTTGTATTAGCCATGAATTCAGAAAGAAGAAAAAGGAATTTGTATTTTTACTCTAACAACCTAGAGGCAGTGTAGCAGATTGACTGATTTCAGGATGCAGGCACATATGCACACCTTGCACTAGCCCTTCTACATTGGCCATCAAGACAGAAATCAAAATTTCTTGCTATCTTAGATAGCTTGAGGCATAGAAATAGATTTGTCGTCCTGTGATAAAATGGCATGCTGTCATCCACATGCTGAATTGTGCCACATGGGCCACAATACATGAAGGTACCCCACCTATAATGACAGCAAATCTGTCATGCTTATGATTATCTGAAAGTTACACATATGTGTATTCAATCGATGGGTGGCAGCATGCCCTTACAGGTGGGGTCATCTTTTTTTACAAGAGGCACTTGTACTGCGCATGAGCTTATGCTAGAACTGCTACTCAATTGGAGGCAGTTTTTCCTTCACACCATTCGAGGCATTATGTATGGGAAAAATAAGATTTGTATTTTGTAACATGGTTGATATAGAAGTTTACTATAGCATAGTGCTTTGTTATCATTTTTGAACATCCAGTTGATATGTAGTATAAATAGGAAATGGATGTATTTTAGGTTAGCTGATTTTATTTATCTTTTACATAGATTGGCTTTCAGTCAAAATTAATAGATCAAGCTGGTATTTCCACATTATAAAACTAGATTACTCCTCAATACCGATGACGAAATGGAACTTGAAGCTCCTTTATTCTGTCTCATAATGATTAAACAATGCTTTTTGGGGCACAAATTCTGAATTCTATAACTTGGATTGTTGTCATCTGGAATTTTCATCTTAGACTTATGCTGGAGTTGTTGCTACTAATGTGCTTCATGTCCTTATCTGGGAAATAGTTATTGAGGTTGAGAAGGTAAAGAAATGATATTTTGCATTTTCCATTCTGAAGTGATTCCCTTTTTCATTTCTTGCAGTTAGAGCTGGCTGAGGAATGTTTGTCGCATGCAATGGATTTGAGTGGTTTATTGCTTCTTTACTCTGCTTTTGGTGATGCTGAGGGAATAACTAAACTAGCATCTCTTGCTAAAGAGCAAGGGAAAAACAATGTTGCATTTCTTTGTCTATTTTTGCTAGGTAGATTGGAAGACTGCCTTCAGCTATTGGTGGAGAGGTAATGCTGCATTATACTCTATATTTTAATTACCAATTCTTCATCTCATTGTTCTTTTTGTTATAATATTTTAGGCATTTAACGAAACTGTATTCACTACAGAATGACAATTTTTCACTGTTATCATAAATTCTTTTACAGCAACCGTATACCTGAAGCAGCATTGATGGCACGGTCCTACCTGCCAAGCAAAGTCTCTGAGATTGTTGCAATTTGGAAAAACAATCTTAACAAGGTTCCTTCTTTTTCACTTTCTCAAGCTGTTATTTGTGATTCAATGCAATGGATTCCTGAAACTGCATGTTGGTTCCGGAAAAATAAATATTGCCAGTCTTTATTTGATACATGAATTTAGTTTGCATAGGTTTAACCTGCCACAATTTGTTTTCTTGATTGTGATTATCATTATTTCTCTGAAGGTGAATCCTAAAGCTGCTGAGTCTTTGGCTGATCCTGAAGAGTATCCAAATCTATTTGAAGACTGGCAGGTTGCTCTTGCCGTTGAGTCTAATCTTGCCCATGAAAGGTGTCCCTAATCTGATCATTGCTTGTTCTTTTCTTTGTTTTTCTCCTCATTTCTTTCTTTAGCTTGTTCAATATAGTATACATGTTTTTGTTTTATAATATTCCCTTCCATAGTCATTCTTTTGCATCTAAAGATTAGTATGGCCAGTTATAGTGACAAACAGTTCCATGCTTTAACGTTTATTGTGTGAATAGCTACTTACATCACTTGATTCATTTGCCTGACGGATCAAACATGTTATATACGTGATCATTAAACATAGTTTCTCATAAAACTGCAATTATAGAAGAAAATCTTGACTAGGAATATAAGCCTCTTTGGTACCATAGTTGCATTTTATTCAATTTATTTGAAGCTCTGCCATCGTAGCTTGGAAACATATGTTTTTTTTTTTTGAAGAGTATCTTAGAAACATATGTTATTTCATATTTAAGGGAAATTGGGACAACTCTGCGTTTAAGATGGCATTGTTTGGATTCAGAATTTTTATTTCACCAATTTGTTTGCAAACTTTTAGGAACATAACCTCTGTTTACTCACTTTCTGCACCATTGACATTCTGTTTCAGGTAGGTTATTTCGACATCTTTGTTCCTTCTCCTGTTTTTCATTCCAGGGCTATTCTTGTACAAGCCAAATAGTGTGGCTAATCTATTAGCTGTTTGCTGAGGTTCCTGTTAGTTGAAGGAATGATGATTCATGCTATGAGGATAGATAAGTCAGGGCAAAGGCAACTCACAAGCAAGTTGCCCAAAAACCCCACACAAATTGTCGTTGAATGATTACTGTCCTTGCCTACTTCATGGTTTAACCTGTAAAGAGATTACAAAGCTTTCTGGCATCCAAGCATATATGGGATAGTTGGCAAATTCTTTAGTACCATTAATTTCATGTGACAATGCTGTGTATGGTTTTTTTTGTAATTAAAATTTCAAAAGCTACACTGTTACACGCTTATCCATGTTTTCACTTGGAGTTGTCAGTTGCAAGCAGAATACATAATACTTGTATGAATTTTGATTAAAAATTAAATTGAATCATTTAAAGACTATGATTCTTTCAATTTCTTTTTAACATGTAGGTAGTTGATGTAAATTAATTTTCGAGGAGCTGGCCTATTTCTGAAAATTAATGAGAATTTATCTGTTGCTTAGTCTTGATTGAATATTCTGTCATTACTACAGACATAATTATCCTCCTGCTAATGAATATTTAAGCTACGCTGAAAAGTCAAATATCAGTCTTGTTGAAGCATTCAAACACATGCAAGTTGATGAAGAGAATTTGCCACTCGAAAATGGAGATTCTGGCCAAGAGGTATGTTGTGCTTACATAGTCCCCCGTCACCCTTCTCAGCATATTGCACTTGTCTTGTAAAAAGTTCTTATAATAAGTTTGTTTTAGAAATTAATTCTTATCAATTAGGATTCTTATAATAAGGTCCTTCTAATATAATAATCGCGGCATAGTTATGTCAACACTAAGAGATGACTTTTTTTATGTAATTCATCTAGCATAAAAAGGCATGGTTAGATGGTTAGAGAACTAGTTGCTGTACTTTGGGAGATGTGCAAATTCACTAGAACAATACAGGCAAATGGCACGTGCGATGTACAAGAGTAAAAACAAATAAAATTATGATGAAAAAAAAGAGGGAGTGCGAGTTACCATACCAAGTCCAAATCTCTCTCTCTCTCTCTAGAATTCCCTGCATTCAGGGATTCAGGAACCCTAATTTCGAGAACTTTTGATTCTATCTAATTTTTTAATATCTCTCTCTCCTGTGCTAGTAATATAGAAAGATTAGCATTGCCAATATGTTGTATTTGGTTGCTTTATGAAACTCTTCCAACATTGATTTTTCTCAATTTCAGCATTTCTATTGCCAAGGTTTATAGCATGGTTGGGTTCTACAAATAATGCATTCTCATTCAAGTCCGACACTTCTTTTTAGTGTGTGCGCGCGTGCGCATCAGATGGTTGTCGGTGTCGACTGATTTGAACACTTCTGTGTGCTTCCCTGTTGTATCAGAGATGATAGGCAAGACTTTTGGTGTCTTGTCTATGCAGAACTTGAACGGTTTCATTTTGCTTTATGGGGAAGTTCTAAAATTCTGGGGCGTAGCTAATTGGCATCGAAACTGAGTATAGCCAGAGTTTTAGCTTAAGATAAGAAACTAAAAAATAACCTTCTTTTGTATTTCAAAATGAATGACACAGCAAGGATCCATAAAAATCCAACACAATAGTTGCCATTGGGCCTGCTATATTGTGATCATAGTTATAAAAGCCAGACCGGACTGGCCAGTCAGACCGGAAAATTGGCTAACTAGCTTCCTCTATGGGTCAGTTTCATAATTGAACTGGTGGACACGGGTAAACCGGGTTTTGGAGAAAACAAGGAAAAATGTTTCAAAATTGCACTTGAAGACCCTGAACTGCTGTGCAACCAAATAACTTTAAGCCAGGGAATGATGACTAAAAGTTAGTTTAGTGGGATGTTTCATTATACTTATTTAAATACATATTGGAGTTATGTGAAGTATATTATGACATTTCTATAACTAAATCTTTATTCTTATCTGAAAAATAAAGATAGTTTATGAAAAAAAATGAATATACATTATTTTATTCTTTATGAAATCTTCAAAACTTAATTATTTAAAATAATTAAATGTAAAAATAACTTATAATTATAATTTTTGTGTACATTATGTGCAAGTTTCTTACAAGTTTCTTGAAAAAAATTGATGATATATGATTATTTTCTATTTGTACTAAAACTATAAAGTAGTTTGGAATGTAAATCCATATAATTTAGAATTTTTTTGCATGGATACCCTTCTAAATATCAGATTTTGCATGAATACCCTTCAAAAATTGATATTTGCATGTATACCCTCGTAAAAGTCTGTTATTGTACACATACCCCTAATATAATAGTTATTCTAATGGTATTAATAAAAATCAAATTTATATTAATTAAAAATAAAATAAAATTTTAAAATTACACTATTGTCCCTGTCTTCTTTCTTGCTATCGGGATCATGATCTATTTGCATATCTACCCATTAAGGGTATTTTAGTCATTTAAATTTGAAACCGTTAATTTTTTAACTTCATTAGATAGTATGGGTACATATGCAAAAACAAAAATAAGAAAAGTAGAATAGCAAAACAAGTGTTTTACGAGGGTATACATATAAATATTAATTTTGGAAGGGTATTCATGCAAAATCCAATATTTAGGAGGCTATTCATGCAAAAAAACTCTATAATTTAAGATTGATTTTTGATATAGAAAATTTATAAATATTTTGTACATACAAATTTATATTTTTGATTTTTTAGATATAGTTTAAATACAAATCAGGCCTAACCCTTTAACCTAATGGTTGGACTAGCTGCTCAGTGATCCACACCAGTGTCAGGTGAAACCATCCTGAACTACCTCATTCAAGGTGTACCAAGCCGTACCAACGACGGACCGGAATGGTTCCGGCCTTAAAATTGAAAAATCGGCAAAAGGAGAGAAGGAGAAGGAACAAGAGGAAAAGCGAGAGGGGGGGAGGAAGAGAGGCAGAGTGGACGATTGGTGGAGCAGACACTCCTCTCTCCCTCTCCCTCTCCTAGTTGATCTTCGGCTTAAAAAGATCGAATTCGTTTTCACTCTTGGGGGTGCCCCATCTAAAATCTTCTCTCAGAGGAGCTTTGCATGCTTGTTTGCAGTATTAGTGAGGCCCGAAAGACAAGCTAGTGGACTCATTTGCCCCTTGTCTCTTTCCACCAAATGCCTTAAACAAACCAAACCTCATGTGTGCCTACCCCCAGAAAAAGCCCGTAGTAGTGTTAAGAGTTTCTTCCCATTGGCTTTTAGCCATAGAGGACCGCTCTCGATTTGCTAGAGCTTTTTGTGGCTTCTTCCTTTCTCCCGTTCTCCCTCTCTCCTGCACTCTCTGCCATGTCACGCCACACTCCAACAGCCTTCTCCTTCTCCCTCCCTCCCTCCCTCCCTTCCTCCCTACCTCTCTTTTCTTTACTCCCGTTCTTCTCCCCCACCCTCTCTGTTGTATCGGTATGGACCCGACATAGAATGATATGGAGGCATGCCAAAGCATACCACCAAACAACCAATATAGACTCTGGTACTATCACAGTGGTCCTTGATCTAGACCCTTGCCAGGTTGGTCTTTGATTATGATTATGTATAACATTTTGTTTTACGCATGCTTTTTGTTCACTTATTTACTTAGTGCTTCTTTTTTTTTTTCTGCTCCCACCAGATTCTATTCTTTCTTTATATTGTAATTTAATGAGACGCATGTACAGGTAATGGATGAGAATGTCGAAGAGGATGGCCAAGTCGAAGCTGTTGAAGCTGATGCCGACGATTCTACAGACAGTGCAATCCTCATTAATGGCAATGAGGGTGATGAAGAATTAGCTACAAGTAATGAAGGAACTCTGTCAGCCTAAAGCAGTTTGTTCGACAAGTGTAGAATCCAAATTTTGTTATCTGGTGATCAATCAATCTTCTCTGAATGTACACTTTTTCTATCTAGTCCATCTAGTGCACAGTGACTACTAGTTATGGTGCTGGTAGTATCAAGGAATCCCGGTTTGGGTCCTTGAAAAGGCTGAATTGGGGCCTGTTGTCAAAGCTGCAAGTGGATAACAGAATACTCCTAGGAGGGACCCAAACCTGCCACTTCATTTGAAAATATTCAGGTGGTGACGTATGACGTCATGATCACATTTGATCGCTCTTATTATTTGTTGGTAGTCTCAAATAGTTGCCAACAAGCTGCTTTGCAGCATCAGTTTTGTAGTTTCATCTAGTTTTCTTTTCACCTGAATAATCATGATTTTTCTATTAGCTTCTTTGGAAATGTTGGAAGCATATGTTTTCATTTTGCTGTGTTAATGTAGGGGAGCCTAATAAACTTTCACTGTTGCTCTGATTTATGTAAGTTGAACCGGACAGTCTATGTTGTCAGATATTAACTGGATTATTTTCCCCTACATGATTAATCCATAATCATAACCATCCTGCCTTCTCCAAACTACTTATGGTTGGCTTTTTCCTAAATTTTCAGTATTATTTAATAATCAAAGTGGGTACTTGGGAATGGTGCAATAAGATGAATTTGTTTTGAAAGATGTCATGTCACCGTGATACCGTTATTTCTTTTATTCTTAGGAAAGACGTATTCTTATAAATCTCTTTATATTTTCCTGTAAAATGTTTTGGCCTGGTGAATACCTAGCTTTCCAGCCTGACCGTGTTTCATTTGATGAATTGCCAGTTCTTACTCCAACTTTGTAGGGAGCTTACAAGACAATCGGTTGTTTTTACCTTGTGAGTCAACAACTGTATTCATGATAGTTTTTGTTTTTTTTTGTTGTTTGTTTCTCAGGATTCATTGACTGCTACTAAAATATTATGCATGTAGTCTTAGCTTTTTCTTTTTCTCCTTTCAGTCAGGTTGCTAAGAGGAAACCATATTGGCGAAGATCCTTTGACCATCTCTCATCATTCAATGGAAGCCCCAGGCTAAATGGAAATTTACTTCTGGTCAGTATTAATAGTTCTTTTGCTGTTGGTGTATTATCAAAAGCTTCTGCATGTACCGTTGAAAAGCTAGAAATATAGTGAAAGTTAGAGGTAGCGCATTTTTCATTGGATTTTTTAATTCTTTGGTGGAAGTTGTAAAATTGAATGCAATCGGTGACTTTTGGTTGTTCAAACTTCGTGCTTGCTGGCCCATTTTAGTCACGGATGAGAGATATAGTAGAGTTGCTGTGCATATGTTGGTTTAGCTGGTTCACAGATGTTCAGTCCGGAACACTGGTTAATTATCTATGACGAAGCATAAAAACTAGACCTTTTTAATGTTTCTATTTGTTCCCCAGCATGTGGATTGGGGAAACTGAAAGGTGTTTACTTGTGTACGGCTTCCAATGACTACTAGAATTCATAGCAGCAGCTATTCTTGGCTACAGCTTTCAAGAACCTCACAGTTCTTATTTACAACCCGTCCAGTTGCGGCTTCCACGAAGCTACCGACATTGTTAGAAAGGTAGAGTTGCCGAGATGTGTGGAAACATTTGTGGCACACTGGATTGTCAAGAGCTGATCTTTCATGCTCATTATTTTAGGGTTTCTAAAAGCTGAGGGTTTTTTAAGCTCATTCTTGGATTTTGGCATCTCAGTTCATGGAACCAAGATATTGTCAGTAAAATTTTTGCTATCAATTAATTGTGGGTTTATTTTTTTAAAATTTAGAGACCAAGATTTCATAGGGAATTTGGTACCTGTAAAGGAAGGTTGGAGATCTGGCAGGATACCGATGACTTTTTAGTGATTTAGATAACAATCAACAACTTATTGGCAAATGAAAAAAAAAAATTGTATTCTTCAATTTTAATATTTTATAATTAAGAATTAATTGAAAATGAAAAATGATGGACTAGGAGATTATGATCAATTTTAATATACCCAATTGGTTAATACTTCAGATTACGCTAGTTATTTTTGAGATAATATGAACTATGATATTCACTTTATCGTATTGCAATTGCACAATAAAGAAATAAACTGATATGCCGGCTAATATCTCACTTAGATGACATCCTGGATATGTTGTGCTATGCTGGTTGATATACTTGAAATATGTACCTGGGAACATCTTCGAGCGATATCCTGGTTGCTTTATACTATTATACCGGTACAAGCTCATAGCTCAGCTGAGGAGAAAACCTCCATGACCTATTAAAGTTTGGAAGTCTTTTTGCGGCATTGCCATGACCAATATGCAGTAATTATTTCCGTCAGCAGGGCTGTAGGAGCGTCGGAGAGGGTCATCTTTGTCATTGAACTTTATTGGTTACCCACAACTTTTTTCCATTGCTTCCTCCTACACTTTCCTCTCCTCTCGCTAACTTCTCTGACTCGTCTCCTGCCCCGATGCCACCCCTCTCTTCGATGCCTTCGCCTGCGCTCGGGTGCTGTGGAGATCACAAAAATGGCCAGCAAGATGATCCTGAGATAGCCTTGGTGGGAGAGCTCCCTCCCTCTCTCTTCCGTCTTATCCTCCAGTCTCTCATCTCTTCCTGCCTCCTATAGCCCGTCCTAATGGCGTCTTCCAGTCTAATCAACTATAAAAACATCATCATCGACAATAATAGCATCCCATATCCACTACGATATGGCGGGAGAGAACGGAAAGAATACGGCGGGAGAGAACGGAAAGAATACGAATACCAAGGGCTATGGTACCTTTTCTTTCTTTTTCTTTTTTTAATAGTAATTAATATAGTTCTAACATGAGTATTTACTGCGAAATTAGAAGAAAGCAAAAAAATACAAATGGGACGGAAGCTCTGCTATGGATATCCAGTGAAACTTTCCGATATGCCGTGCAACATAGGAGGCGATCGAGTGTACAGTCCTGTTTGCCTTGCAGAAAATGTGTACTATCTGAAATTTATCCATCTCTATAGCCAACCTGCGTGTCTTACAAATAAGTAGGTGACCATCTCCATATCTGTCCGCATCCTGGATCCAATCTATAAGATGGAAAGTGGGCTATGGTATCCTCGTTAAGGTTTGTCGGAGGGAAAGTCTATGAGATGAACAATATGGAATCGGTACTAGAATTCATTGTGTATCTTATGTGTTTTCTACTTGATGTTCACAGGCAGTCGCATACCCATCATCTATTGGGGAAAAAGAATTGTGGAGGAATTTTTATGTTTGCTTGCCAAATATTTTTGTTGTGAAAAATAAATAGCAATTAGTGTCCTTTATGAATTTTTCGTTATCAAAAATTTTTAGAAAAAGAAATAAGTTTTTAAATTTTAATTTTTTGTTATAAAAAAGAAAAATAACAAAAGTGCTAAACGCTGCATTCGCTTCTCACTTCTAATTTTTTTTTTTATTTCACATTATTATACCACGTCCGGTTGCAGAATAATGCGTGAAAACTGGCAGGACGCTCACTTGGGAAGCTAAAATAGTAAGGACCCGTGGGTGGATAGGCGGCTCTCTCTTTGACGTGCTCTGTCAGAGGGTTCCGGTTGTATCTTTCGCGCTAAAGAATGATCAATCTTTTTTTTACAATATCAACCGTTGGATTGCACACCGCACGAATCGTAGAGCAGTCCTAATTCCTTCGTTCATCTCTGCACACATCTCGAAGCGGATAGTGGACGATCCGACGGTGGATTCGCGCGAACGAAGATGAATCCTTCTTTCGCGCGAAAGATACAGCTGGAACCCGTCAGGGGGTTCGGTTCCGCGGAATAGATGCATGCCAGTTGTCGCTTGTCAGGGTATAGCTGGCCTCTCTTTGATGAGGTGGCACAAGGGCCCACATCATATCACATCAATCTCTCCGGACAAGATGACTCGTGGAATGCTAGCTGTATGATATATATATATATATATATTTTTATTATTTTTATCTTTTGTAGGGTACTTGGTGAAAGAAGAGTTTGATCACAAGCTGATGTTGATGGTCCTTCCCCTCTTTTCTCATTAATTGTTTTTTGTTTTTAAAGGACTTCGGTCAAACAGTAATCATCCTAGTAGATTGGAAGGCTATACACTTTGTAAAAAGGATCGAAGTGGGGTCCAATAGTGCGCGCTATTTTAAAACCCCGCGTACGTTTTTTTTTTTGTTTTTTTTGGGGTTACAGCGTACGCGCTCCGTTTTCTCCTCCTTCTCCTTCTTCTTCTTCTTCTTCTTCTTCTTCTTCTCCCTACACCTGTTTTTGTCCTTCTTCTATCTTTCTAACTTTCTTTCTAAACGATAATTTATATAACCCTAACATAAATACATTCTACCAAGCCAAAAAAGAAAATAAAAAAATATAATAAAAACGGTAAACCAACAACGAACGTCCAAAAAATTTCTCTAAAATATCGTGCAACATAAAAGACGACTCAGTCTACTATCCTATTTATTTTTCAAAATTTCTCTAAAAATATATATCATCTGAAACTCATCCAACTTAATATCCAACCAACCTACGAATCTTGCAAATAATAGATCCAATCGACCACCACCAATACAGTGTACCCTCTTTCGGTTACCACTGGGAACATGGGGTGCGGCAGGTGATACACACCGACCAAAAAGGAGGTTGCCGGAGCCCGGACTAAGTAGGAGGCGCCTCAGCTTCACGGGGACGCAGTGTAACAGAGAGCCTGGCCGTCTCGAAACCGACGGCTTAAGCAGGCGCGGTACCATTTGGCCGGCCCCACTCACATGCCAAGCCAACGTCGTTTCCCTGCTCCATGGGACCCAGCCATCTACCAATCCTATCACCATAAATCCAAGCAACTGCGTCCTTGCAGCTGAAATTTCTACATTGACCGGGTCCTGGACCATTCGGTGGATGAACATATATTTGTTCAGCTTGAGGCTGAGCGCGATCCAGATTGTTACCGATATTTCACCTAAGCTAGGTTTCGAGTTAAAAGAAAAGGCAGACCAGGCTTGCTGTTTTAGAGGCAGGTTCAAATTAGAGTGTTTTTTTTATTATTATTTACTTAGATGCAATCTGAATCATTGTTTATTTCTCCAAAATTTAAACAGATCGATTTGATCCGACATAGTGGTAAAGCTCTATTCCGATCAAATCAAGTCCAAATTAGATCGAACCAGGTTGTGAATGTGAATGAGGTTTTGAGGACTGGTAAATTTCTTTTATAGCAATTCTTCATCAAAATTTGTAAAGCTTGATTCTAGCTAACTTGGATTTGGGCCTTGCAACTTAGAGTAGGTTGTCATCAATTAGCCAGGTCGAGTCATATGACCAACCCATTGGAAGGGATAAATTAGTGTATGGAGATCGGTCGAGGTTGCATGTGTTTTCATTGCACTTCAGTTCGACCTGACCTCCAAATATATTTTTTCATCTACTCTCTTTTCTTTTTTTGATACAATGGCGGCTCACACCCGACGAGTATGAATGCGGTCAATAAGATCGGAAAACAAAGGATTACAAAAAGGCTCCGGCACATACTTGTAATCCATCCAAATAAAACCTTCTGAGTGATGAGCAGCAAATAAGGCAATTCAGTCCGTAGCACCGTTTGCTTTCCGATAAGCATGTGTGACCAAGTGGAAGCCACGCTTCTCCAATAGGCTGCGGATATCATAGAGCAGCGGTTGCTCCTCGGACGCGCATCCTCATCCCGGATCCACTCGCTCTTGTAAAACTCACTTTTCCACCCTTAAACTTTTCACCATCTTCTTAAAATCTGGCCGACTTAAATGTGGAAGGGTTCACTAGACAAATTCGGGCAAGTGATTTTTTTTATTATTATTTTCAGATCGGTGAGATATGCCAGATGAACCATTCTATCCGAGCTTGAGTCTAATCATCAACTTTTCCACTAATTATTTGGTCCAACCTTCAAGCTGGGTCGCAGACCGATCTCGGCTTCGCAATCCGGATTCTAGCGGCCGCTGGACCATCCCTAGAAACGTTTGAACTTAAAACGGCTATCCACATCGAGTCATATATATTCTAGCGGCAGCCGTATTTCCTCCAACGGACCTATCCGACATCTACGACTAACAAGCAAACGAACAAAACGAACCCAATCCACTTTTCTTTTCTTGGAAGAAAAACCCAATCCCCTTCATAATTTCCATGTCTCAAACTCCGGAGACAAAAGTTTAGAAGAAACGCTAGTACTTTCGTCAGACCCGCTTCCCACTACGAGCGTAGACACATATACTTTATACCAACTTATTCCAATCTTTCCCTTGCCAGGTCTGAACGGAACACAATTCAAAATCAGGGAATAAAGTCTCCCCTTTCTATACTCCCTCGCATAAAAAATACCACACCAAATGCCGGAGCCACCCACTTTCCAATAAAAACAGCATCCTTTTCCCTTATATTAATCGCGAGTGAGCATAACATGGGCATTAGTAAAAAGCAATAAATAATGAAAAATTCCGGTACTCCGCTTCCGAGGGCCGATCAAAATCGTGCATTTCTAGCAGATTTGGGCCATGCTCGTTGATTCAGTGATGCTAAAGAATAATTTGGTTATTATGATTGGATGAATCCAAAAAGGCCACCTTTTGCTTTGAAATATTCAAGCTATAATCAGATCATGTATATTTTTAGAGAGGCAAATAAAGTACCAAACTAGATGACTTTGTATATGGCTAGTTATTTTGTTTTTTGGGTGCCTCCATCTCTTGGTTATCTCGAAGTGAATTTTGATGGCAGTGTGACGATGGATAGGAGGTCAGGAGGGGTTGGATTTGTTATCGAGACCATTTTGGAAGTTTGATTGCAGCGGATTGTCGGAGCACGACAGGTCTCACTGTTGCTGGAGTATAGCTGTAGGCAGCCTGGGCCGGCATATCTTATGCGAGGCGGATGCTCGGGGGCCGGACGGGTGCACCTTGAGGAAGATTATATTATAGTTTGGATCCGGGGTGCGGATAGGTACGAAGATGGTCATCTACTTGTTCGGAAGATTTGCAGGTTGGCTATGAAGATGGATGAGTTTCAGGCAGTACACATTTTTTGGAAGACGAATAGGACAACAGATTGGGTCGTCTCCAATGTTGCACGACATTTCGAGGAGCTCGGCTGGACATCTATAGGAGAGCTTCCGCTCCATTCCTCTGTGTATACGTTGGGGCTACATGAATTACCGTTTTTATTATAAAAAAAAAATTCGAACCCAAAACTTATTATTTTTTAATCACGTATCCATGCTAAAACTCCAAAAAAAAAAAAAAAAAAAAAAAATTGCCGTGCATCTCTCACTCGAGAGAGTAGAAACTCTGCTCTTTTTCCGTGCGTGGGGGCCTTCCCCCTGATCTTTGGTTCCCTCGTCCCCTTTAGAAAGCCACCCAAAGAAGCCCCTTGTCCTCCTCTCTTCCCCGCCCCTCTTCCCCCTCCCAACGTTCGGAGGATGAGATGGGGAGTAGACTAATTAAAGTAGATCTCCTTCTCCTCCTTGTCGTCGTCTTGTTTCTCTCCTCTATCCCCCCTCTATCATCCTCCGACGCGGCGGCCGGCTACATCCGCCGGCGGCGGCAGCTGCTCACGTACCGGGGCGAGAACGTGGCTGTGGACCCCACGTTCGCCTTCCCCAACCCACGCCTCCGCGACGCCTACATTGCCCTCCAGGCCTGGAAGCTCGCCATCATCTCCGACCCCCTCAACCTCACCGCCAACTGGGTGGGCCCCAACGTCTGCAACTACACCGGCATCTACTGCGGCCCCCTCCCCTCCGACCCCCACCTCACCGTCGTCGCCGGCGTCGACCTCAACCACGGCGACGTCGCCGGCTACCTCCCCGACGAGCTCGGCCTCCTCTCCGACCTCGCCCTCTTCCACATCAACTCCAATCGCTTCTGCGGCGTCGTCCCCGGGACATTCCACCGCCTCCGCCTTCTCTTCGAGCTCGATCTCAGCAACAACCGCTTCGCCGGCAAATTCCCCGACGTCGTCCTCCGCCTCCCTTCTCTCAGATACCTCGACCTCCGCTACAACGAGTTCGAGGGCGGCGTCCCCAAGGCCCTCTTCGACAAGGATCTCGACGCCATTTTCGTCAACAACAACCGCTTCGTCTTCGACATCCCGGACAATCTCGGCAATTTGCCGGCTTCCGTCGTCGTCTTTGCCAATAACCGCTTCCATGGCTGCCTCCCGCCGAGCATCGGCAACATGTCAAGAACATTGAACGAGATCATTTTCTTGAACAATGGGCTCAGATCTTGCCTGCCGCCGGAGATCGGCCTGCTCGGAAACCTCACCGTTTTCGACGTCAGCTTCAACCAGCTCGTCGGGCCGCTGCCGAGCTTCATCGGTGGGATGGTCAGCTTGGAGCAGCTGGATGTTGCTCATAATCTGCTCTCCGGCCAGATCCCGCCGGAGATATGCCGGCTTCCCCGGCTCCAGAACTTTACCTACTCGTATAACTTCTTCACTGGAGAGCCACCGGAGTGCCTAAGGGTGCCGTCGTTTGACGATCGCCGGAACTGCCTTCCCGGCCGACCGGCCCAGCGATCCGATACCCAGTGTAAGTCCTTCTTGTCCCACTACATCGACTGCTCCTCCTTCCACTGCGCCCCCGTCATTCCCTCACTCCCTCCGCCACCTCCTCCTCCTCCTCCTCCTCCTCCCCCGGTTGACTCGCCGCCGCCGCCGTCCCCATCCCCACCCCCGCCGTCTCCGGTTCAAGTATCGCCGCCGGCGCCCATCTACTGCGTCTGGCCCCCACCGCCGCCTCCGCCAAACTCGCCTTCACCTGCTCTGTACTCTCCACCTCCGCCACTTCCTACCCCGCCCTTCTCTCCTCCGCCACCTTCTCCATCTCCACCTCCACCACATTACTCGCCACCTCCGCCACCACCCCACTCGCCGCCGATTCCTATCTATTACCGTCCTTCGCCGCTGCCTCCACCGTACTCACCGCCGCCGCCACCACCAAATTCCCCCCCGCCGCCTCCGCGCCTACCGCTGCCGCCGCCATGCATAGAACCTCCACAATTGCCACCGCCGCCGCCACCTTCTTCCTTACCATCGCCAATATATTACCATCCTTTGCCGCCCCCACCTTCTCCTTCTCCACCACCAGCAGCAGTTCACTATGAGCCCCCACAGTCGCCTCCCCCACCACCATTCCAATACGAGCCACAACCGCCACCTTCACCATCCCCACCACCTCCAGTTCACTATGAAGCACCCCCTCCATCTTCGCCATCCCCTCCGCCACCTCCGAAGCCTTGTGAGTTCCTGCCGCCATCTTCTCCACCACCACCTTCCGTGTATGAAGGCCCATTGCCACCAATTCCTGGAATCTCATATGCATCACCTCCGCCTCCTCCTTTCAATTATTGACTCTTTTGAGTATTTTATTCTCGCCCTCCTCCTGCTCTCCACTGGAATAGTCAGGTATGAGTTCAATTATTTGGGATTCTTGCGGCGTGTCTTCTCCATCGAATTGTGTCCATTGGTTTTTCTATCTTCACTTCCTCTTTCCATCGCCAAGCGCCAATGGAGAAAGAAGACAAGAAGGCAGAGTGCTTTATCTGGCTTTGTACTCAAAGCAGCTTGCATGGAGGTGATGAAGACATGGAGAGAGATATGGCAAGGATGGGGGGAATGATCTCTCCTTATATATTTGAATTATGGATATTTGAGCTGTGACTAAATGGCTATTGGAGGCAGCGAATCGAAAAGAGAGAGAGAGAGAGAGAGAGAGAGAGAGAGAGAGTAGGTGCAGGGAAATGAATGTGTAGATATGAGATTCAAGTAGACAATTTGAGGTACCATCTCCTCTATTATACTGTCTTCTTATTTTTATTTCATAATATGATTGTTATGGATTCTTAGAACCTGCTTTATTTTTATGTTAGCTGGGCTCTATCAATTTCCATTGCCCTCTCTGGAGATGACCATGTTCCAGAACTTATCTTTGGGACATGATATTCTTATGTTATTTGAGAGAGAGCGGTGTTCTTTAAACTACTTGTGTCTCACTTTATTGTTAAAATTTAGCATTTGTTTCCATTTTTTAGTAATTTCTGTCCCTTTGTTACTTGAGGAATGTACCAAGAGCATGGTACTGCTCTTTTGCTGTCTCGTTTTCATATCCCCGTGATACGTAACTGGACCAAGAGTCTAATTCATAGGTCGTTGGGAGATTATCTATGGTTTGGAACGAAGACAACCTTATTTTCTTCCCATCTCTTTCAAGGTAATTGTTGTTTAGATTTCCCTTCATTTTTTTAGTGTTTTATTACCTCTCTGTTCCCTTTACGTGGTTCTTATATTCCGATTTCATACTAAACCTTAGTTATGAGCATCTATGTTATGTTTTTGCGATCACCCACTGATTGGATCATAACCTTCTTTTTAAGAGCTTCAGGTCATGGGACTTTCTTGTTACTAATCTAAGCTTCAAACGTTTTTATCTTCTCAATCCTCTACACTGATAGCTATAGCGTTGGACGTTCTTGCCTTAGCCTTTCTTTCTAGCTTAATCATGTTTATGTTTCACAGTGGATGTGATTTGATCACCCATTTGTTTTGGGTCTAGATGGGGGCCGACTCGGTTCTTTTGCAGGGCACGTAGCACGTAAAACTAGCATTCGTGTCTCTGCCACCTTTTTTTTCTCCCGGGCATAAACTGTTTTGAGATTCGGAGCTTTTGTATAGCAGAAAACCTTACTCTGCAAGCCAGCCAGTCGTGGCTTGGTGGCCACTTTCAGGGTGTAAGATGGCCACCAATTGAATGATCTTAAATGTGCAATTAATAGGTTTTCCTTTTGGTTACTTCTTTGTGGGAAACATTGGTGCAAACTCATGGTCATCACATCTTGTTGCCAATTAGGTGCCCCTTGTTTATCTAAGTTGGGTTAAGTTCTACCTTTTATTTAATTGCTGGTCTCCTTGCCTTTTGAGTAAGTTAATAAAACAAATCAACCTGTCATTTGTCATCTATTCCTTGGCACAAAATTTTGGGTCACCTCTTCCTTGCCTTCCCCATCAGCACTCTTTATAAAGAATTTTGGCACTTTGATCTTCTTAATTATCAAGTCTTTGTTAAGATTGTTGGCGCAGATGCATATAATGAATAGGACATAGCAGTTGGTCATTATCGTTATTTTGCAACTTGTGATTCTGAAGCAGAAGACTCCTCGTCTCCTCCAATTGCTTGTGGACTTCCACAAAGTCCTTTTCTGCATCTCAATTCTTTATGTCAAACCTTTCAACAAGTAGATGAAGCAACATTGTTGACCTTTAAGAAGTGAGATGGGCCCTCTCACTAGTTAGAATAGTTAAATATCAAATTTCAGCAGCAAATAAATTATCTTTACTATGCTGAGTGTGTCAACACAAAATGTTCTTGAATTCTCTGATTGCTATCTAGAAACTCCACCATCTATCCCATCCTCTCAGATACATGTCATTCTTGTTCTCACTTTCCAATAACAGAACATAGAAGGGCCTTTGGAAAAGCAAGGATATTTCGCATCTGTAAAAGAATGCCGATCATTATTTCTTTCATTTTATGTTTTTTTAAAGTAATGCGCGGATGATTAATTCTATCAAATGCACATATTAACCTCCATGGCTATCAATAATATTAGGCGTTACAGCTAGCCGTATGCCTGTATATATTAACGCATGTTATGTTATTCGCTGCAATTTCCCGTACGCAGTTGTCGGAAATATATAGAATGGGGACGGGGAAAGGAGCAGTATAGCAAGCCGTGATAGGGACAAACATATTGCAAAAGGGACATCAATGAAGGCCTGTATAGTGGAAATCTTTGGTCAGACTTTATCAATGGATAGAGACCATTGATGAGGGAATTGCCTCCATAGTAGATGGAGACTTTATCAATGAAAAGGAAATGTGTGACCAAATCTTGAAAGCTTGGAAGGCTATATTTGATGTAACCATCAACCCTTGGCTTGCTGAAACTTCCTTTAGATCACTTTCTTCTTGGCTCGATAGGAAAACTAGCACAGCGTTCTGCATTTGACGATCAACCCTTTGACAAAATAGCCAGCTCGGGAGGAGGGAATCAAAGCAATATCATCAACACCCTCGCAAGCTCCATCTACTTTAATCCACTACAAATTAGCAGGAGAAAATTCAGAACACTGAGGATTGTGAATAGGAGTGACAATCGAGTCAGGTCAGGTTGGATATAAGATAGACCAAAAATATATCAATCTCAATCCGAACGTGACCTATTTATTAAATAGATCAAACATCCAGTTGCGAACCCGATCAATTTATTAAATAGATAATGTAATCCAATCTACAATGAATTGAAATAAATTAAATGGTTAAGGATTGCCATTCTTAATCTTCAACGGAAATTTAGAATGTACGTTCAAGTTCAGCACTCCAGTTTAGGCTGAGAGGAGCTGTGGGATCTCATTAGCTACATCTTAAAGCTTCCAGACAACATATGGTATACGGAAAAAGCTACCTACTTTCTGCAGTAGCATTTTTCGGCAAGAGAATGTCAAATTTTAAAAACTACTCCCAGAGCTCTGATCGGTTGATGCATCTTATTAACAGTAGGTGGATATATATGAAGAGGTGGATGGAGGAGAAGAATATTATAGTATTTTTCACTAAGGAATGAAGAGAACTTTACTCTATATTAAAT
>JAOXJJ010001045.1:15289-30767 GCA_025769935.1 Phoenix roebelenii | reverse complement strand
CCACAGCATTTTGGGCTTGCTCGAGCACCCTCTTTTCTCGGGCCTCGAGCTGCTCGATTTTTAGGTGGAGAACCCCGTCTTCATACGTATACCCCGCAGCCTCGGAGCGGGCTTCCGCGAGTCACGCCTCGGCAGCACGCAACTCGGACCTCGCTAGGGATGGGCGGCCCTCTCCTCCTCGAGCTCGCTGACGATCACGAGCCGCCCGGCCTCGGTGGCCTCCCTTCATGCGCGGACCTCGACCAGCTCGGCCTCAAACTCTGCAAGCCTCTTCTCGACTGACTCCGTCTGTCTCTGAAATCGTCGGGATTCGGCTTGGAATTTCGAGGCGATGAATTCCAGGGTATCAACCTCGTGGATATGCTGCAAAGAGAAGTGATGATGAATAAAAGAGAAGGAAACAAGAACAGCTAAAAGCAAAGTAAGGAAGTCACTTACCCGATAGATATTCCGATAAACCTAATCGACGATCTCTTCGAGGCTGAGGGCCTCGATCATAGCTCAGTCGGCCGGGAGCATCGCGCAGCGAAAGACCGTGTGCGCGACATCGGCATCTTCGATGGCCGAGCCGCCTTCGAGGAATGAAAGATCTGGGCCAATAGGACCCTTCCTGGGATGCCCCCTATCCCGAACGAGCTGGAACCAGCGGAACTTGGGGCGACGACCCAAGGCGCGCTCGGAACACCGAGGCCCCTGCCTGGCTCGGGCCCCGATCGCCGCAAACGGATGACAGGCCGGCCTGCCCACTGAGCAATGGGGGCGGGGCAGGCCGAAGGCGCCGAATCAGACGTCCCTCTGGAGGCTAAGCTTGCACGCTCAGCTGGAGCTTCCTCGTGGGCCACCGATGATGTGCTGGCCCCAGACTCCCTTGATCTGTGGGTAGGAGGTGGTCTCGCCCTCTTGCGAGGCTTGGGAAGAGCTTCGCTCGCCTCGTCGGACCTCTTTTTCAGTCGGAGGAACAAGGACGTGTTGTTGATCGACATGTGGGGAATGTATGAAACATAAAAAGAAAAATTCTTAAGTAAAAGAGAGGAGAAC
Source organism: Phoenix roebelenii (assembly GCA_025769935.1). Classification (NCBI taxonomy): domain Eukaryota; kingdom Viridiplantae; phylum Streptophyta; class Magnoliopsida; order Arecales; family Arecaceae; genus Phoenix; species Phoenix roebelenii. The sequence continues at coordinate 29,729 of JAOXJJ010001045.1, read as the reverse complement.
ATGCAAAGCAGTAAAACAAGACTAAGTAATCACTCTTACCCTCGGAACGTGCCGAGCTCAGGCCGATGTTCACCAAGGCTTCCTCACTCAGGAGGTCGGCCAAGTTGATATCCCTTCCGAGACCCCGCAGAGAGTCAAGAACCCTCAGCTCGTCCGCAGTAGGCTCGGAGAGCCTGTTGAGGGCTTTCAGTCGGGGGTGCCCCCACCTTGGGTCAAAACCCCACGATGCCTCAGACGCTAAAAAGAAGAAACGCCCCTTCCACTCATGAATAGAGGAAGGGGCACCTCGGAAGAGGGACATACCACCTCAGAAGGCAAAGTACATCCACTCTCCGTCCGCCGGGTTTGTTTTCAATAAAAAATATCCGCGGAAAACGTTTACCGAAGTCGGGATCCCATGTGCGAGGCAAAGGGACAAGAACCCGACTATAGTCCTCCAAGAGTTCGAAACCAGCTGCACTGGGACGAGCTGGTATTCCACCAGCAGGTCACTCACAAACTTGTGAAGGGAGAACCGCAGACCGGCCCAGAGTATCTCAATGTACACTCCGATCCGGCCTGGAGGCGGTCGTGTTACCTGGCCCCTCGGTCCCGCGGGTTCAAGATGAAACCCGAGCCGAAAAAAGAACCGAGACTGGATCAGCTCCAGTTCCTCCTCCGGCAGGCAAGACCCAACTTCATCCAAACCAAGACCCATTTTTAGAAAAAAGAGAGAAAAGTGAATAACAAGGGAAAAAGGAAAGAAAACGCCCCGCACTAAGAAGGGGAGATAACCTACAGAGGAGGGATCGCCGAAAACTGCCTTGAGGCGCCGTCGGAAAGCTTGATGACGACTGAGAAAGGCTAACCAGAGACTAAGAATGAGAAAAAAGAAATAGCCAAGAAAGCCATTTTTTAGGGCTAGGTCGAAGGGTTTATATAGACCCTTCCGACGGTCCAAATCGACAGGACCAAATCCTGCCTCTCGTTCAGATTGCGTCGCGTGGCGACTCCGAAAACCAAAGTGGCGTACTTATTTTGATTTGGTGCCTCGAACACGCCATCGAGGCAGCGTCCCATCGGATCTTGGGACCTATTTATGAGCCCGCTTCGCGAAGCGGGCTCGAAGGATGAAAAGGCATCGTTCCACCTCCTCTCATTAAAAACACTCTGAAACGCGCGGAATACCGAAATAATTTAAAGCCCTGGCCCCCACCATAGCCATAAAGACAATTACTTCCTATGTCCGAGCTCGCGAGCAGCTCGAACTTGGAAGTCGAGGGTAGTGTTGGGGTAATACGAACCGCCCCAAGGCACGTGAGCACATCGCGGAGCACATGATCAGAGGCGCCCGACCTCAGAGGCGTCCGACCTCGGAGGCGCCTGACCTCGGATGCATCCGACCCCCTGAGCCCCCGACTTAGCACCCAACTAGATATCTGACCCTGGAATCAACCACTTCGGATCTCCGATCTTGCCCTTCACCTACCACGGTCACATCCTTCCGTAGCCCGATCAGAGGGCATACCCTGCCATCACCGTCGGCATTTAATGCGCATGGCCCCAGAAGACCTCCGGCTCACTCCACCATTAATGCATTTTTTCGGCTTACCCAACCATCATCACGCATGGCTTCCGAAGACCTCCAGCTTCACAATTAATACGCATCTCTGGCTTACTCAACAATTAATGCGCGTGCTACCTACTGTCTACGGATCTCCAGTTCTCCACGATGAATTCTCCGGTCCTCCACGGTAAGTTAGCTCGGCCGCACTCAATCGGCCATGATAACTCCCTACCTCCAATCTCGAAGCATTAAATTGCCTGATCGTGCGATATGTTCAGTTGTACTACAGTCTCGCCTTGTCACATCTAGGTAACCCAGCACCTCTCTATAAAAATGAAACTCCTCCATTTTAGAGGGGGCTGGTGGACAGAAACTCTTACACGCACTGTTTCTTCTCCTCATCTATACTTGCCCTCTCTGACTTAGGCATCGGAGGGCCGGCGCCAGAAAATTCGGCCACCGGCTTCCCTCCAGGTCCATCGGAAGACGCCGCCCGCCGACAGATCGCCGCACGCCAGCGCCTCGCCAGAGCTCCCCCCTTCTCGGTCGATCAGTCGCCCCCGGGTCCAGTTTCCAGCAACAGGTTAGAACAAGACAATATAACAAAAATAAAAATGGTTATAGAAATAGAAATGTGGAGACAAACTCAAAGTGTTAGAATTATTATAGGACCATTGATTGATTTGTGATTAATTGTGCCAAACTTAGTCGGCCTTACCAAACTTCATCTTAATTGATTTGCGATTGATTGTGCCAAACTTAGTAAGTCTTACCAAACTTCGTCTAGTATTATATAAAGGCTCCTCTTATACATTGTAATATATAGACAAAAATATAATTTTTTTCTTTCATTTTTCTTTTTCAGCATGGTATCAGAGTCTGAAGCCTCAAATCGGCTATCTTTAAAAATTTTGTGGTCAAGCGAAGTCTCCGTTTCCGAGTGCCTGCGCCCCCACATGTCAACCCCAGATCTGTGCCGTGGCCTTCAACTTCTCTGATTGCTTATGTGGTTGTCTTCTCTTCCCGCAGCCCTCCTATTCCCATGTGGGTCTTCTCTGTTTCCGGAGGCTCTCGAGACGAGGGAAAGGAAAAGCCCGGTCTCGCAACGCCTCATGCTCCCCTGTCTCTCGTTCATGGTCCGCCTCTGCGAGCAGCTCTCATACCACGAGTCTTCCCTATTTGGATCAGGAGGCTTGCGCTCACTTCTTCCTCTCTGCGCTTCAGCTACAAGCGGCGGAGGCTTCGGGAGCACAGCACACCCTAAACCACGCCAAGCATGGAGTGGACGTCGTGTCATTATTGGCATGTTTTCTTCGACATACGTAACCGCCTTTTTCAGCGACCTTTTCGACGTTAACTTTTCCAAATCATGATCCAAAATCTTTCCAACACCAAAGAAGTGACTCAACACATCTCTATCATTCTTGATGGCTCGAACTACAATGCATGGTTCAATGCTATGTGTATGTAGCTTCGCGGATATCGTCTTTGAGGATTTGTTACTAGTGCCGAGCACAAACCCGAGAAAGAAGAGAAAGAGGTACAAGATATCTTTGACAACTGTCTCGCTAACCAGAAAAATGCACACTTTAAAATCATTTCCTGGTTTTCCAATACAAGTGTTGTGTCCATTAGCAATGCTCTTAACAAGATTGAGAATGCCAAGGATGCATGGGATCTACTGGCACAATGGTATAACAAAGCCGACCTCTCTCAACAATATCAACTTTTCACCAAACTTCATCGCATGTAATAGGAACCAGGTCAATCTATTATTGATTTCTTTTTTTAGATGAATTATGTTTGGGATCAACTCTTTTTGTGTAAGCCCAAACTGACCGATCCTGAAGATGTCAAGAAGTTTATGGCATATCGAGATGGTATGCGTTTGGTTCGGTTTTTGATTGCTATCAGGAATGACTTTGAAAGCACTCATGCTGCTTTATTGCATTGTTCTCCCTTGCCGACTCTAGAGAGTGCACTGAGTGAGCTCATTTATGGAGAGACCAGATTTTCCACTATGAGGCTGCCTATCTCAGAGCCAGTTCTGGCCACTCCTTCTGCACCTCCTCCTCGGCCCACATCTTATAACCTTACTATTCAATGCAACTACTGTAAGAAGTGGGGTCATAAGATCAACGAGTGTAGGAAACGTCCTAAATATTCTGGCTAGAGAGTTTCTTTTCCAAAGACTATTGTTGTTGCTCCTTCAGAATCTTCGGATGGTTCCTTTGTAGACCGTTCTGCCCCAACTATATCTCTCTCTACTGTAAAGGTTGAAATTCTTATCCATCAGGTTCTATTTAAGGCCAATCTCTCTTCAGCTCTGACTACCACCTTAGGTAACCAATTTTGGTATCTTGACTCTATTTGCTATAACCATGTGACCTCTGATTCCTCTCTTCTTACTTCCATAACTAAATTATCTCACCCAGGCCAAGTATGCATTTGATCTCCTTTCTTGTGTTGGTCTTACTGATTGCAAGATAGCTGACAGTCCCTTAGAGTCCAACATCAAGCCTCGTGCTATAGATGGGAAGCTCCTTTCAGACGCTACCCTTTACCGACAACTCGTTGGGAGCCTCATTTATCTTACTATTACTAGGCCAGATATTACCTATGTTGTACATTTTGTTAGCCAATTTATGATGGCTCCACGTTCTGTTCACTATGCAATTGTTCTTCGCATCTTACGTTATGTAAAGGGAACCTTGTTTCATGGACTTCATTTTTCTTCTCGCTTGTCCCTGATATTATAGGTTTATTTTGATGTTGATTGGGCCGGTAACCCTACTGATCGCTGCTCTTCCACTGGTTTTCTTTTCCTATTGGGTGACTCTTATCTCTTGGCGAAGCAAGAAGCAGACGGTTGTTATTTGCTCTAGCACTGAGGCTGAGCATCGAGCCCTTGTTGATACTACTTCCAAACTTCTTTGGCTTCGTTGGCTTCTACAGGATATGGGTGTACCTCAGTAGTCGAGCACTCATATTTATTGTGATAGTCATAGTTCCATTCAGATTGCTCACAATGATGTCTTCCATGAGCGCACCAAGCATATTGAGATTGATTGTCATTTTGTGCGTCATCATTTACAGGAGGGCACTCTTCATCTTTGTTCTGTTGCTTCGGCTAATCAACTTGCAGACGTCTTCACCAAAGCTCATCCTTCTAGCATCTTTCAATCTTTCGTTTTCAAACTCAAGTTGGTGTCCACTTTATTATCGAGTTTGAGGGGGGATGTTAGAATAATTGTAAGACCATTGATTGATTTGTGATTGATTGTGCCAAACTTAGTCAACCTTACCAAACTTCGTTAGCCTCCTAATACAATATTATATATCAATATTATAATAATATTATATTAACATATTATATTTAGGATATATATTATATTATAATATATTATTAATCATATTATTATTGAATAACAATTTTAATTTATTGTAGAAATATATTATTGTGCTTTATATTTATACAATGGAACTATTTAATATCTTACTTCTATTTACCTTATTTTCCTAATCAAAATAGTTATTAGTATTAAAAAATAATATATTATAATTATAAATAAAAATATTAATTATATAATAATAATTAATATATCTTTATAGGATTATTAATTTGTATGACTAAAAAATATATTTTATAAAATATATTAATAATTAATATATTAGTAAATATAGTGATTGTTGGGTGAATCTAGGTGAATTGGATCCAATTCACACTAAAAGAGGTCAATACTCCATTCTTTTCATTTAATGGGTTGAAAGCCCCTAAGCTAGATGGATTCTCTTTCTCATTGTTTCAGAAATACTAAGACCTCATAAAAAATAACATTATGGTATTAATAGTGGGGTTTCATAGAGGTGTTGTCATTTCACTCATATCCAAAAGGAAGGTGCACTCGCTGCACGTGATCTCAAACCAATCAGCCTCCTCAATAGTTTTTACAAAATTATTTCTAAGATGTTTGCAGGGCTCTTTGCAAAGTTTCTCCCCTCTTTAATTGATCAATGCCAATATGCTTTTGTTAAAGGCCAATACATTGTAGAGAATTTTCTTAGCGCCCATGAAATGATCTCGTATTGTAAGAAAAGGAAGCAAAAATGTGTTCTATGTAAATTAGATTTCTAGAAAGCATTTGATAAGATAAATTGGAGTTTTATTTTTATAGATCTCCAAGCTGGATGTTTTCCTAGCAAGTGGATTACTTGGGTGTGCAGTATTTTATCTTTAGCTTCAGTTGCTCTTCTTATAAATGGTGGACCTAGAAGATGGATCAAGTATAGGTAGGGGCTACGGGCAAGGTGACCCGCTCTCTCCTGCTCTTTTCATTATTGTTGTGGATGTGTTAGCTACACTTCTCAAGCAAGGTGGTGCACTCAGTCTAATTGGAGGAATCGAAAATAAGCAAGAATTTAGAGGAAGCAAAAGTTTGCAATTTGCTGATGATATACTGCCACTTTGTGCTCGGAAGAAGGAGAGTGTAGTGGTTGCTAAAGCAATCCTCTTATCTTTTTAAGAAGTATTTGGTCTGAAAATCAACTTTTATAAAAGCTCTATTCTATGTATAAATATCAAAGACAGGGTGGCTTTGATGTATGCGTATTAGATGAATTGTAAAAAAAAGGTTTTTTTTTTTTTTCTAACTTTGGTCTACCCCTCTGTGACAAAAAGTTGCCTAAGCAGTGTTGGTTGCCACTCATTGACAAGATCAATTCAAGGTTGGCTTCTTGGAAAGGTAGACTCTTATCTTGGGGTGGCAGACTAATATTAATTAATTCTATTTTGATCGCATTACCTTTATACAACATGTCTATTTTCAAGTTGCCTAAATGGGTCATCAATAGAATTGATAAAATGAGAAGGGCCTTTCTATGGAGAGGGGAAGAAAGTGTTAGTGGCCTTCTGTAAGACCCAATAAATTGGGCCCACTCCACTTGACCAGCCCAATTAGTTTGGCCCAATGAAGAAAAAAAAAGTTGGCATGTGTTGCACACGTGCCTAGAAAAAAGAAGACTCCCGATGGGAGTCTTCTTCCTTCCTGGGATGGTCGAATGGAATCCGACTCTAAGATAGATTCTAGTAACGACCATGCCTATTTAGAGGCCCTTCATGGCACCTCTCTTACCCTCATCGAAGAACCGACCTTAATCAGAGTTCATCGTCGACGTTTTTTTCAATTTTTCTCTTCGAGCACCGATCACCTTCGCACCTTGGCTATGGCCAATCGTCGCCAAAAAATTGCTAAGAACCCTGCCACCTTTAAGCTACTCCTCTCCTCTTTCTTCCGAACCCCTTAGAGGCTTGTTTTCGGCCAAAGATCGCTGGATTTTTGGCAAAAAAAGGGCGATGCCCTATTTCCTCTATTTTCGGAAACCAACATCTTTTTTTCCAATTTCAGCAGGTTTGCCACCGGTTCTCATCGTTGAGGCCTCCTTCTGTTCCTCCGCAGTGGCCTGCGGCCTTGCTCAGAGTTCCTACCGCCACGATGTCTTGATTTCTTAAGATAAAGGAGCGGAATCCCTATTTTAGGAGGATTTTTTCTCGCCGCTAGCCGTCAGTTACCATCGCCCGACGTCCATAGTGGACGACTGTGGGTCCTTGACCTCGGGCACCACCCACAGCCACCCTCTTTCTTGGTTAGAGAGAGAGAAGCTTTCTTTCTCTTTTATTTTTCTCTTTTTTTTTTCTTTTTCTCTTGTTTATCTCTATTTAGCTTTTACTTTGTACTCTCTCTCTAGAGATGTTGGATCCAGTATGGTACCTCTCCCCATAATTTTTTAACAATCTTATGAAGGGCCCTGATCCATGGTCGGTGGGCGGCATGCCAACTCCCATCTTAGCCCTTTCTAGATACTGTTAGAATTGGTCAGTCAACCTCTACTAAACGACCTTTATCCTAATTTGAGCATGATTAGATGAATTCCATTTTGATCAGACTGACTGGAGTGTCGGGCACTTCCCCTTAGTCAATCCTGTGAGGGTATCAGGATTTAAAATTTTTATTCTTAAATTAATCATGATTAAATTTTAATAAAATAATAATATAATTTTGGATATTAGGTTCTAAAGGAGAATTTTAGAATTAGTTAAATTATCTGCTCATTATTCGTATAAGGTAAGTAATGATTCGCCTTTCCTAGGTTTTTTATTTTTACATCCAATAAATTGTTAATCGATTTATATTTGATTTATGAATGTTATGATATGGGGTTTTGAATAAAAAATAGACATGTAATTCAGAATAATATTATCTAGACTATTGTTTACTGATCTTACATTGTATTTGTATATTTTGATTGAATTATAATATATATATTATTTTATAAAAATAACCTTGATATGTATCAGATTTGAACTCTCAGCTTGATTATGTTCTGAACCCTGCTAATTGGAAGTTAGACGTTGGCAATCTAATTATTATTGAGCTCATTGATTCTGCTTGTGCCCCCACTATAGAATATAAATATGGTATTCTGGCCTACTCGACAAGGTATAAGTGCGGTATTTTGACCCACTCCATAGGATTTAAGTACGATTTTCTAGCCCACTCTGCAGGGTATAAGTGCATTTCTACTTTTAGTCTAGCTACAGGCTATAAGTGTGGCCATAGTTTAATACTGTTGAATTGAATATGATTTGTTTCAAATCGAATTTGTGATTACATATACAAATATTTGAAAGATATGGATTTTAATGAATTTGTATTTTCAAATGGAATTGATTATGTGTTTATACGAATTTATTGTAATTTATATTTTTTTGTTATTACACGAATTATCTAGTTAAGGTATTCATTACTTACTGGGATGTCTAGCTCATTATATGATTTCTTACCATTTTTACAGATCCAAAAAATTAGCTTGACTTGGAGATTTATCATGGAAGAGCGATTAGAGACAAAATGCATCAGTAGGGGAGCGTTCTGCCTTAGAGGAAAACACCCCGTACAAGCAGGTGTGGATGAAGCAGAAGCGAGAATGTCGGCTTTAGTAATGCAAACATTGGTGAGAATCCAATGCCCTAAAAACCTAAGGGTTCCTCCGCAAGGTTCGTCCATGGATGGTGGGTCAGGACTTAAGATCAGGCCGAAAGGCGTAGTCGATGGATAACAGGTGAATATTCTTGTACTACCCCTTGTTGGTCCTGAGGGACGGAGGAGGCTAGGTTAGCCGAAAGATGGTTATGGGTTTAAGGATGCAAGGTGACCCTACTTTTTCAGGGTAAGAAGGGGTAGAGGAAATGCCTCGAGCCAATGCTTGAGTACCAGGCACTACGGCACTGAGGTAACCCATGCCATACTCCCAGAAAAAGCTCGAACGATCTTCAACAAAAGGGTACCTGTACCCAAAACCGACATAGGTGGGTAGGTAGAGAACACCTAAGGGTGCGAGACAACTCTCTCAAGAAAACTTGGGAAAATAGCCCCATAACTTCGGAAGAAGGGGTGCCTCCTCACAAAGGGGGTCGTAGTGACCAAGCCCGGGCGACTGTTTACCAAAAACATAGATCTTCGCAAAGTTGTAAGACCATGTATGGGGGTTGATGCCTGCCCAATGCCAAAAGATCAAGAAAGTTTGTGACCTGATAACAGGGGAGCTAACGACCAAAGCCCCGGTGAACGGTGGCTATAACTATAACAATCCTAAGATAACGAAATTTCTTGTCAGGTAAGCTCTGACCCGCACGAAAGGCGTAACGATCTGGGCATGGCACCCCGGCCTGAGCTCGGGGTGCCCTGCAGTATCAACCGCGAACTGAAGAGGCTCCCTCGACTATAGGAATATGCAATGACGCCCCAGCCCGCCCTGTTGCGTCGACCGCGAGCTGAAAAGGCTCCCTCGACTTCAGTTCGAGCGCCCAAGTTAAAGCCTAAAAAGATCTACAAGGCTAAAAGGCATCAAAACTCACGACGACTTTCTATCTAAAAGATACCATATCGAACTACAGTGCGAAAGTTAAACGAGTCCCGATCTCAATTTTCGTCTAAAGGTCCGAAGCAGACTTGATGTCCGACCTCGACGCCTAAAGTGCGCCAGCAGACGAGCTCGGAAGCAGTGATCTCTTCATCAACTTTGGAAGATTATGTATCTTATCCTAAGCCTAAGTTGGAAGCGAATGCCGAGCATAGTGACTTAGCCAAAATTACCTAGTTATGTGAAAGCTAAGCCAGTACCTAAGTTATGCAGTTCGGATTCTGTTAGCCCAGCACAAAAATCCAACATACGACACAAAGCAAGACGAGCTCAGCTCGGAAAGCTCGGCCTGAAGCCATTAGCTCCAATGATATGAGAGGTGTACCCCACTAGGCACATACACCTTTACGAATATTTGGCTGCAGCACAGGACGATCGACAGCTCGGTTACTTCCTTCGCTCGCGCCAAAGAACGACTCGAACTCGGAAGTTGGAAGGCAAATGATGAGAGGCAAAATGGATCATCCTAGTCCAGCGTGGAACCACCCAATTCCTGTTGAGCAGACCTCAGACCCAAGCAGGCCAGGCCTCGGCCCCGCCAAAGGCCGAGCCAACCTCGGCCAGAGGCTAGGCCGACCTCGGACCCCGCTGAAGGTCGAGCCGATCTCAGCCCTGTCAACTTTGATCCCGTCGAAGATCCCGCAGCTCTTCGGAACAAATCTGAAAAGATATCTCCCGAATCCTCTGCCCGCGGGATTGATCTCCGTGATTCACGCCGTCTCTAGTTAATGGCAAGCTGATCATAGCTCGGTCCGAGATTTCAAGAAATGACCGAGACCCTCACCCTATAAAAAGGGGGTAGGGAAAGGCCCTAAAGGAGGCCAGAAAAAGCAATACAAAACAATTCAAAACACTGTGAAACCTCTCTAAAAACTCTGCTAATTTAACTATCGAAGGGCCCTCGCCAGAATCCTCGGCCAAGGCTTTGTGCAGGTATGCTGGAGCGCAGGATGTGGCCTTCTTTCTCCGTCCCGACCGGTGGCTTCTCGGATTTCCCCGGCGTGGTCACCCTCAGGCCAAATTTCAACCACAGCATAACAATCTTCCAAATAATTACATCCTTGGCAGATGTTAAAAAATAATAATCATCCGAACTATTTCGGCCCTCAATAATAATTTTAAGGTATGATATTATCAAAACCCTCATACATACCAAGAATGTCTAATTAGAAGTCCCTTCAATCCAATTCATGAGGGCTGAAATGAATATTAGAAGGCACAAAATGAAATTCTACCCAGAGCAAGAAAAATGCAGGAATAGAAATTTCTAGCAAAAAATTCAGCAAGCGAGATTTGTCGGCTACTTACCTCACCGGGCAAGTCCTTTGTTATGATCCACTTGTCCCGGAGCTGGTTTGCGGCTTGCTTTTCTCGGAGAAATCTATATGAGAAATCCTTGGCTTGCTCCAATATTCTGTCCCCGGGGAAGGCCACCTGAGATGCCCTGTTGAGGCTGTACATCCCAGTGACTGCTTGGCTCGACTGCCCAGCGCAGCAAAAGAAGCCACCTTCCTTCTCAAAATGCTTGAAAACGTCTTCAACGATGACAAATAGAAAGAATAGTCTTAGATAATTAATAATTATAATCATAGTTCATATCCATTAAATAACATCTTCAACGATGGCCTCAACAATTTTAATTTTCTACTCACCAGGAGACACATGGTATCCATGTAAACGGAGGAGACGGAATCCCATGGCCGTGCAATCCACATCAGGTACTGTAGAATTCCTCGTCCAACCAATCCCTTCCTCGGTCCAGTATCTGTAATTTAATCAAATGTTTAAAACTCGAAAGATAAGTAAATTCTAATGCTGATCATAACTCGTGCACAAAAAACTTTTACCTATAGACAAAATCCAGGCATTGTTTGATCTCGGGTTCGAAATACCGGGAGATCCCAAGGCGCTCCAACCGATCGACAGCCCACATACGGTCGAAAAGATCCACAGGGTATACATTGGGTACTGCAGAGCATAATATCACAAGAATTAATTTAGACAAAAACAAAATCAAGAATTGTATACATCATTTATGAATCAAATAGTTTTACCTCCTCCGTCAAATCTTTCAACGATTTTTTGAAGGTATTTGAGGCACTTCTCGTCCTTCGTCTGCATGAGAGCATAGGCCGTCGAAGCAGGAGAAGTTAGGAAGGACCCATCAACACATTGGAGCCCAAAAAGCTTCTCCCAGTCCAGGCCAGGCATTCCTTCTAGGGAATAGAGCAGTGATGTTGGTAATTTGTGCAACACATCGTTTGGGATCCTGCAGTAAAATGTTGTTTTTTTTTTTTATTTTGAGAATATAATGCAGGAATGGCAAGTGCACAAGATATACAAGTGGAGTGAGAGAACTGTCTATTCCACTACCTCTTCAGCTTTAGGTTTCTGCTGGCATATATATCCTGCAACACAGGATCATCATAAGGGAGTTCCAACCCCAAGGCCTTGGCTATCTCTAGGAGAGAAGGGAAGGCGATCTCAAAGCCAATGGGCATCAGCTCTGCTTCTTCCTGAGCCAACCTCCACATATTGTCGCGAAGAAAAGAAATTCCTATCAAAACAATTTCTTTCATCAACTCTTTACTCATTCAAAGACGGACTAGAATGCAGTGGACTAGTTCTAGAAAGGGATATTGGTATCTGAACCTCTCTCACAGATATCAGTGTGAATACTCCAAGATTTTAGCGTGACTACGCAAGCCAAAGTATTAATTATTCGATCGTGAGCCAAGAAAATTGAGTACTCCCCCCATGAGCCATCAGGCAGCTGGTTTTCGACAATCCATTGCAGGCTAGATGGGAATTGAGGGTCTCCACTTCCATTTTGGTGCTTCACCAAGGCCACCCATGCTGTGTCATATGCTGAAATGCTTATTTCTCCATCATCATCCGTCGAGCTAAGCATCGACTTCACTCCATTAATCATCTCCCGCATGTCCTACAGGCAAGAGACCAAACACCATCTGATCATGAATAAACTCAAATAATCTCAGTCCTATAACACATTTGACAACTAGATATGCTATTAGTTTCATTTCTCCTGCATTGGTGGGAGCTGTTGAGTAGAGCAAGGAAAGGAAGAGAGTAGTGCGAGGAATCAATGGCACATCCACCAAAAAGATGGATGGATTATAATGGATAGAAAATATTGAAGTCGATCGTAGCAATCAACAGATCCTGCCCTCAATTCCTCGCACTTGATTCCCCTTCGAAATATTTTCTGCTTTGTTTAACGGCTCAAAAATGGTCCGCTCTGTTCAAGCCACTCTATATGCATGGGATATTATGTCACAAGGATGAGCTAATTGGGCATGGAAACAGGCCCTTAATTTTTTCACTAATGCCTGTGCTTTAGATTTATAGGCATTTACCTCCGGCACTTGGTCCTCATCATTCGATTCAGGAACTTTCTCTCGCTGTCTGATGACAGGAACCCCATCTTGGACTAAATTTGCACCATTTTCTGTAAACAGATTTCATCGAAATGAAGAATACCTTTCCATAAAAAAAAATCAAAATGTGTTGTCAAATTTTCTTTGGTGTTATACTAGCTAGTAGCTAAAGGGCTATTTGGATGTCTGGGGATTTGATCATGATGTAAGGCCCTCCGGTGTCGGTTTCTCATTTACAGATAATGCAATAAAAAAAAGGAGTTGGAGAGTTGGGGAAAACCACCCGATTATAGTTCATTTATGATGTTTAAGAACAAGATAGATCTCCTCAGCAATAGTTTATATTATCTTTGAAAATTGAAATTAATTATAATTAGCTCCTTTTGATTCCTCATTCTGCTGTAAGGAATCCAGCATATATCAAAATAAAATCTCCTTTCCGAGGAGCTCAATGGCTGATAAATTCTCCCATCATCCTAATCCTAACTTGTCTTTATATTTAGGACTCGTTTGGTTTACACGAAAAAATTTTCCTCACTGGAATGTTGTTTCTAGAAAGATGATTCCTGAAAATATAATGCCTGCAAAATTAATTTTGGCATATTTTATTGATAATAAAAAAGTGGCACATTCTAAAGTGGCTTATGTTTGATTGAACATTTATATTTATGAAAAAAATAGTATGAGATACTTATTATACCCTTAATAAAGAAAAAAATCTTATCCATAGATTTTGATGACTTGAGAATACTTTTGGGAAAAAAGAATTTCAATTCTCAACTCGTGGAAAAGCAGCTTTTCCATGTCCTCCATAATTTTTCTTTTCTATAAAATATAAACAATTTTTTCGCATGTGAATGGTATTTTTTTATCTTTCTCCTTTGAAAACTTGAACCAAATAAGAGGCATTTCTTTGTTTTTCCATTGACCATACTTTCCTTCTTCTTTTTCTGCGAACCAAATAAGTCTTTAAAAATTACAGTTTTTTTACTTTAGATAAATATTGCATTTTATCCTCGGGAACTTATAAATGAGATTACTTTTTAAAATTTTAGGAGAATATATTAAGATAGTATATCCTTACCATGGTTTTAAATGACATATTGTAATCTTCATAACGATCGTAATAGTTATGGCCACCTCGCATTCAATTATTATGATAAATAATATAAAAAAATGATATTTATCATTCTTCGCTATTTTATGTTATAATAAACCACTATAAATATAAATAATGGCTGTCATTTTCACTTTACCATCACCTGAATAAAAATAATTATTTTTTATAAAAACAATGTTTTTCCTAATATAGTGATTATAAGGTCCAAAAATAAATATTATTTATCTATTAAAAAAATAAAAAAGATATGACACCATTATTGTTTTTTTCTCCTAACAGAGTTATAATAACTATTATTTTAATAATTTTTTAATATTACAAAATTTTAAAAGTCGTGTTTTTAACTGCTATAGCGATTTTTTTGGGCCGTTACGCTTTACACACCGAAGCGTACAA
>JAOXJJ010001044.1:12898-28403 GCA_025769935.1 Phoenix roebelenii | reverse complement strand
TCATGCCGAAAATCGGCAAAAAATTAAAGAGAGAGAGTTGAGGTGCAGTTATGTTGGAGAGAGTTGAGGAGCTTGTTCACTCATTCGGAGATCAGTGAGCTCTTGGATGGCCGGCTAGCTAGATCGTTTCATGATACAAGGGATGGTGATATTTCGAGCTATGATGTATTTGGTGGCCAGAGAGATAGCAATGGACATGGCAAGACAATATATAACTCAGCTCAGGGTCTTCGATTCACCAATGAGTCTCAATTCTGTCATGCCATATAGGATAGGGATCATGGTGCATGACCTGGTAGAGCCTGCGAGGATATCATTAGATACAGGAAATAATCCCCTTATAGTAGAGCTCGTGGTACCCTAGATGTATTTGGATTCAAGTCATACACTGAATCCTATTTTACATGGTTAGGTTATGACCCACATCAATATGGTTCATCTGAGGTGGCGTATTCGATGCGTACTATCCCTGCGACAGGCAGAATTTTTGGCTAGGCTAATCTTGTTACTAAGCGTATATCTCAGAGGTGTATTTGCTAAAAGAAAGTATATTGGGATGGACTAATAGGTGGCTTCGAAGATGATCAAAGATCAGGGGAGAGAGTCATGATCTGTTAAATGACAAATGGCCTGAGGATGCTTGTGTTAGTAGACAAATTTGCCTACCGTGATGGTTTAGATAATTTCTTCCTAAGAGATTTATAGCGACTATAATGTGTCATTTTGAAAGTTGAGCATGCATCTGCCTATTCATATGCTTGCATGAGATGATATGTTCTCTATGTCAACGTCCATTCAAGGATTACTTTTGATGTTCCCTTGCCACTCATGTTTCCCATCATTTTCTGTTGCTGTTCAGGAGCGTTTGGGCCAGCAATAGTTGCCGAAGAAGAGGTGTAGGAATTATCAAATCTTCATACTTGGATGTAAGAAATTTTGATGTTGACAATTTTTCGTGGCCACCATCACAGGCCAATTTTGCTGGCTCCGTTGGTGGGGGCCAATCCGCTATATAGAGAAGGCATCACGGCATATTGAAGACTTCCAAGCAGTTGCTTCTCATTTCACCTTGTGTTTCATTTGTGCATTAGTGTCTGTTTAATATTTGAATAATGTATTAATCAAAATGTTTTTTTCCTACTTGGTTGGAATTTCCTTTGGTCAAGTTTTTAGATACATTTTGTGTTTGTATCATGGTCATGTGGTTTTCTTTCAGAGTTTGAGAATTCATTTGAAAACAATTGTCAGCTAAGTTGGCCCAGTTTTGTATATGGAGTTGGGATTTTCGGTACAAGTAGGTGTTATCCTAGTGAGGTTTAAATTTGTGTAGGTTTAATTGGAATGATCTCATTTTGTAGGGAACAAATGCTGTTATCCCTGATAATGATTATAGTTTTGTTGTTATTTTGTTTGAACAGCATGAGGATTAAAAAAAATTGTTGTGGCGATATTACACGGGGATTAGGGTTAATCCGATTGGATGCGCTTTATCAAGCATGGGGCTATATGTACGGCATGGGACCTATCACTCATGGGTGCCATTTTGATTGGAACACGAGCTCTGAGTCTGTACAGTCCAGGCAGCGTCCTGTCTTTTACGGAGAACGGTGATTTTTCTTAATCGGTCAAGTCTACCTTTGCAATCCTGTTAGTTCTGTATTTGCTTGTAACATGATTGTGCGAAGCAGTTTTTGCACTAATTATATAATGATAACAATACGTACTTGATTTAAAATAATACTAATATGTACGTAATAGTAAAAAATTAAAGCTTCATTTATATTACAATAAGCATGACATGGAAAGGCTAAATTTGGCTTAATCTTATTGTATAATACTTTCAATGGATATATAATTGTTGAACAATAAGATGTTCCAAAAATTGTTATTTATTACTGGCCAATTTAGATGCTATTGGAGAATATATTCAACGAACAATATCAGGAACCTATAATCTATAAGTCAGAATCTGGAAAACAGGCATCCTGATTTATAAGAGAAGGATCTCCAAACTGAAGTCCAGAAAACTATGCTTAAAGAGATTTTTTTTTTCCGAACCAAACAAGTTAGAGGTATTTTTTGTTTTTTTGTTGGCCTTTTGTTTTTTCTGCGAACCATACGAGTCCTTAATGTATTGCAGAGATGTTTAAAAAAAATGTATAGCTAAAAAAAAAGATTGAAATATTTGGTGAAATTCGTATGTAATTAGTTATTATCTAGAAAAGAAAAAAGTTAGATATGTAGACACTTAAATTCTTACCATAAAGAAAAGATTTCTTTAGATGTTTAAACTTTTGCAAAAGAAAACCAGGTCTCTTATTCTAAAGCAAATCTTGTTTTTTTTTCTTTTTCTTTTTTTTTGAGAGGAAATACTAGTTATTATGCACGCTTTTAATCCTCAAAATATATGGATCAAATGATGATAAAGTAGTAATTTATTAAAAATATAAAAAAATTTTGTTAATCTTTTCTAACAATATATGAGAATTAAATTTTGTGAATAAAAAATATTTTTACTTTGAAGACAGTCAAATGCATTTATGTGCCAAGAGTAACATATCTATTTATGTGCCTATGAGCAATAATGTTTTGAGATCTCTTCTTGATGAATGTGTTGAGACCATTAGAATACCAATTTCAAGACCCAACTCTAATCCGTTAGAATGAATGGGGCCTTACCCCAATGGCCAAACTTCTTTGCGTAAAAATCAAAGATTCTAGACTCAATATCCATTGGTATATCACTTTAAGTTTGGACTTAGTTAAAGTAAGACTCATTCTCCCTTCTAAAAAATACCATAAAAATACTTGAAGACAGAAGTCCTAAGAAAAATATTCTCAAAATTTTTGAAATCCTAAAGAAAAATTTCTCCCTCCTGATTTCCATCTTTAAGTATTTGAACACCAGAGTTGATTGGTAGTGCCAGTTTTTTTTTGATTTAGGGTTTAGTTGATATGATGTTGGATTAACGTAGTATTTTTCTTCCATCATCATTGTTTAATTGTTCTAGTTGAATTATAAGAATTTGTGGCTGTGTACGGCGCTGCTGCGCAGCAGGCTAGTTTAGGTGCTCCGAAAGACAAGAGGTGGAAGACGAAGGCAGTAGAGGAGATAGATTCAGTTTTCTCATCGAATTTGATGGGGGAAAAATGGACCATCCTGCTCATTACAACAGGGCCGCCTAACCTTTTTTTTAGCCAAACGAATCCCAACACTGATTGATCCGAACCTCGGTCCCGCTAAGGGCCAGTCCGAGCTTAGACTTCGTTGAGAGCTCAACCGACCTCAGATAAGTCTCTCCGCCGCTACGGCCCACGTTGACCTTTTCTGATGTTTATGGCGAGGCACCCCTTGGGGGACAAAACCGTGAGGAAAAAATTATCATACACGAGCTGTGCACAATGTAAAACACATGTGTACTCCCCCAAAGCAAACAATACCTTGCCCTTTGCTAAGCTGCCTCAACACTCTCCATGCGCCTAGGCCAAGCCCGAGGCGTGCATATATTCGCCGATGCGCCCCGACCGAGCTCGGGGCGCTCTATTGAGCACACCTCAGAATTACGGATGCTAGGCCGACCTTAGCAACCAACAAGCTGACCCCGCCAATCATATGATGTGACCTCACTAAGCTTAATCTCGCCTATGTCCGCGTCCACGAGCTCGCCTACATGGTCGTACATCGCAACTCCTTCGCGCTATGCTTTGCCTGCTAGCCAAAGACAGTCAAGGACGACACCATACCGCTCCAGCCATGCTCTGCTACAACTGTCAATGCCTTACTATTCACAAGAACGGACTATCTCGGGCGCCTCAAGCAAACTCTAGCTATGCGCCATTTGGCTTGAAGCCACCTCCTCTCATGATGAGAACGGATCATACCTCCACCACCTGGATGCCTCTATAAGGACTATAAATAGCCCTGTCAGGTAACACCAAGGGGATCCTTTTTTGGATCCATGTAAGACCCACTCTAACTTGAGCGTCGGAGGGCCCTCAGCGGAACCACCAGTGAGGTTTTGTGCAGGTACGCCGTCATATGGGAGGTGGCTCTTCTTCAACCCTCCTTCTAGCATCTCCCTCGGTTCCTTCGGTGTGGTCACCCTCGGGCCAAATTTGAACCACAACAGGATTTTTTGAGAATAGAGCAAAAGAGGTCAGATTTCTGTCTTTCTCTCCATCTTCATTCACCTATTTTCCTTTTTGTTTTGCCAATCTTTCTCTCAATCTAATCTTGATTTTGCTGGGCACGGCGCTGCTGTGCAGCGCGCATGCGCATGTTGGATCAACATAGTATTTCTCTTCCATCATCATTATTCAATTATTCTAGTTGAATTACAAGAATCTGTGGCTGCGCATGGTCTGCTGCGCAGCACGCCAGTTCAGATGCTCCAAAAGATGAGAGGTGGAAGACAGAGGCTGTGGAGAAGATAGTCCAGTTTTCTAATCGAATTCATCGAGAGCAGAGCAAAGGAGGTCAAATTCCTGTCTTCCTCTCCATCTTCTTTCACCTATTTTCTCTTTGTTTCGCCAATCTTTCTCTCACACTGATCTTGATTCCGCTGCACACGCGCCTACTACGCAGCGCGTAGGCACCTGTTCAGGTGCTTTAAAAGACGAGAGGTGGAAGACGGAGGCAGTGGAGGAGATAGATCCAGTTTTCTCATCAGATTCATGAAGAATAGAGCAAAGAAGGTCAGATTCCTGTCTACCTCTCCTTATTCTTTTACTTATTTTCTATTTGGTTCGCCAATTTTTCTCGCACACTGATCTTGATTTTCGAGTATTTGAACGCAAGAATCGAGTAAGGATCTTGATTCCTCTAGATCTATTGTTTCTTTGATGCTATACAGTCTGTCTTGATTGGTCGAGAACAAAGCAAAGGAGGTCAGATTTCCATCCTCATCTCCATCTTCTTTCCTCGATTCTCTCTTTCACCGATCTTTCGCTCGCGTTGATATTGATTTTTGAGTATTTGATCGCAAGAACCAAGTAAGAATCTTGATTTCTTCTAGATCTATTGTTTCTTTAATGCGATATAGTCTATGTTGATGATCTTGGAGATTGGAAGAAATTGGAAACTATAGCGCCAATCATTCTCTTCCTGTGATTATCTATAGATGATGGATTCTTTTATCATTTTTTTTTAGGTTTCGAATTGATTGGATGTCTTGAGAACTGAATGAAGAGAAGGAAGTTAGATTCCCTCATCGTTTTCATCTTCTTATCATTTTCTCTTGCGGATCTTTATTTTTCAAGATTTTGAAAGCGTTAAGTGAGTCGAAATACAAAATTTCCGTTAGACTTAGGGTTTCTTCGGTGCAAAGGAGTCTTTGGGGATGATCTCTGTCCCCACTTTCCGGATTCATTGTGGAAGGAGCGGAGGAATTAAGATTTCTCTCCTTTTTATTTTTTGATATTTTTCACACTGTATGCTGATCTTTCTCCCTCCTGATTTTCATCTTTGAGTATTTGAACACCAGAACTGACTGGTAGTGTCAGTTTTTGTTTGATCTAGGGTTTGGTTGATGTGATGCTGGATCAATATAGTATTTCTCTTCTATCATCATTGTTTAATTATTCTAGTTGAATTACAAGAATCTGTGGTTGCGCGCGGTCCGCTGCGCATGGTGCTGCTGCACAGCGCGCTGGCACCTGCTGCGAACGGCCCAGGCTGGACGTGCGTGTGGGCGCGGGTGCGCTATCCGCCCTCCTGCAGCCAGCGCATGCAAGAGCGTGCTATCCGCCCACCTTCGGCCAGCGCACACGAGGGCGTGCTGTTGGGCGGGCGCACTGGTGCTTCACCCACTGTGGCCGAGCTCTGCACGCGGCTCTGCGCACGCGGCTGTCTGTGCGCCCTTCTTCTTTCGGCCGAGCGCCCATTGGGCTGATGGGGCGAGGTCTGGCGTGCAGGCTGATCCCACGCAATGTTGCTGCCGCCGCTGAACCCCTTTGGCCGGCCAAGGGTTGGCCCGCCTCAAGGCACACCAACTGGTCGCTTTGGCCCTCGAATGTACTAAAATAACAAGAGAGAATAAAATAACAGAAATCAAAACTAGATGGGTTCTCAAGGTAGAGCATAGATCTTCTATGGTGCACGGGCCGCACCATAGTGCTGTGAAGCCCTCGATGACATCCATGAGGAGATAGATGATGTGCATCAAACTTTAGTGCTGTGAAGCCCTCGATGTCATCTATCAAAAGATAGACGGCCATTAAACAAGACGGTCCACTGAGTACATACCGTCTCATATATGATGCACATTGTTTGTTGATGGTTGTCTATGTTCTGAAAGCGTTCATCCTGCGCCAGAGGATCTTGGTTGCTCAAGATCCTTAGGACGGACTTCCACCCCTAATGGTGCAACCGAGCTCATGGGAGTCTACCCATAAGGCACAACATAAACTGTCATCAATGGCCCCTCCTCGCTCTACATGCAACAATGTATTTGGACCTTCTCTATGCCGGAAGCCTTAACTAGAAAAAAAAAAAAAGAGAAAGAAATGGAAAATTTTTTTTTGAAGAAAGATGTGCGTGGAATAGAGAGAATAGTGTATTTTCCAAGTACTCTCACCCTCTATCCCAATAAGAAAAGCCCTAATAAAACGTAACATTCACTATCGAATCGTCCAATCATGACGATCGGGCATGTTCCATAACCACACGCGGGCATTCCACACATGCTGATATCTGTCCTGGAATGGACATCTAAACTGAAGATTAAGTTATAATAATGCTTTGAGATAAAATTGAAACTATCACATGGGAAGGGGGTTCTCATTGGGTTACATATCCAGGACTAACTCCAAGCTCAGATTACTTCCCTCCAATTTTTAGTCTTATTAATTAGTGGCATGTTTGGTATTGCTTCTACTTTGTGAGAAGGTAAGAAGTCACAAGAGTTTCTAGTTTTTCCTGAGAATGTTTTTCTTACTTTTCATCTCGTAGAAACACTTTTAGTTAATAATACTAAATAATTATTCTTTAAAAAAATATTTTTTTTTGCTTTAAAAGCTATAAAAAAATAAAAGACTACCGAAAAGATCTTACGATTCAAACTCTAAGGGCTTGTTTGGTTCGCGGGAAAAGAAGGGAGGAAAGTATGGTCAACGGAAAAGTAATGAAATGCCTTTTATTTGGTTGGAGTTTTCAAAGGAGAGAGATGGGAAAGTTGTATTCCTATGGGAATATGATTCCCACAT
Organism: Phoenix roebelenii; assembly: GCA_025769935.1. NCBI lineage: Eukaryota > Viridiplantae > Streptophyta > Magnoliopsida > Arecales > Arecaceae > Phoenix > Phoenix roebelenii. Next base: position 21,200 of record JAOXJJ010001044.1, on the reverse strand, counting down.
TTCATGGAAAAGTTTTTCCAATGAGAAATATGAGAAAGTTACTTTTCCATGAGACATGAATTACTCCATTTTTATTTTTTTCCCAAAAAGGCCATTCAGCATTAAAGAAATATTAAAGACCTAATTTTTATTAAGGGTATAATAGGAATTATACATAACTTTCTCAGGAAAGTGGATGGTCAACCAAACATAAGCACTTTGGAAATTTATCATTTTCCATGGTTAACCAATATGCCAAAAGTACTTTCCTAGGCATATTCTTCCTAGGAATCTGCTTCCCAGGAATTATATTCCTAGGAAGGAAAATACTTTCCGCAAACCAAACGAGCCCTAACAGTGGGAATAAAGAACCAGTGGAGCACGCATTAGTTGCACGCCTCAATACCAAACACGTCTAGATCATGCTGCTATTCCAATTGTTGATAAAGCTCGATCTCGAGTCCCTGTTTTAGTTACCTCTGCTGACTTTAGGAAAGTCTATACTTCGTCAAATGGGAAAATCTTGTAAACTTCTATAAACATGTGTCATCTAATTTTGTTTCTAATGAGAAAATTTGTATTGATAATTAATTTCAATTAGCTTTAGGATAGCACATTCTTCTCTTATTTAATAGTAGAGTATATATATTTACTTTCTGGATGATAGTAGTAAATTTTCACGATTTTACCCATGAGGTAATCGTCCAGAAATTGCCGATGTTTTGGTTGGGTAGAGGAGGGGAGGGCGACCGTATGCATTCCACATCAAACAAATTGCTGGCTTAGTGAACCATTTATAAAATCTAACAGCTAATATAACACATTTAAAATCAGACTGTTTCGATTTCGTTTAGAATATTCAAGCTTTATTTTCTTATCTGGCCGAGAGCAATAATATTACAGTACTTTCACGGAGTAAAAGGAAGTTTGCCGCTAGCTGGGGTACCAAATTGAAACGGACAATTAAGATGAGGTTTAGCATTTTATAAAAAACAAGAAAGCAATTCAGCGGAAAAATCCTTGCATTTGTAGTATGAGTTTCTCATGATAGGCATATATCATGTATAACTGAATGCCGAGATATGTCGCAATAAGTTAACGACATAACTAATGCGATCTCGTGGTTGAGATAAAGGACTTCTCCGCCGACAAGCTTGAATAAATCATTCGGAATAAAGTATCCTTTGAACAGATGCCGGAATGCTTTCAAGAATGTCCGACTCATAGGGAATAAGAAGACCCAAAAAACGGTCCCCCAATCTCCATTCCTCCTCTCAAAACTCGGCATGAACTCTTGGTTCTCAAGATTTTCAGTTCCCACTAAAAAGAGATGCCAGATGTTGAAGCTGAATCCTCCCACTTTGGTTGTACGTTTACAGAGATAGAGTGACAGCTGAGATAACTAATGACAAAGTTGCGAGTGTTAGAGGGTGAACTATTAGGTGGTGACCCAACAAACCTTTAGGCCATCTTTTGAGGCTTGAGAGCCCTAATGATGCTAATGCGCATACTGGCATCCAAGATTCTTCAAAGAGCCTACCAACCACAAATGGCAGCCCAAGACATGTAATCCCAACAAAATTAACAAATGTCTACCACGTGAGCACGCCATACATGAGTGCTTTTCTGATGTCCAAACAAGATTCCAAAAACACAGTAACAAAAGCTGTAAACATTTAACTCAAACTTGACACTTGCCCATTCTTTGCTATCAGAGTTAGTTTTTGGCCCTAGTTTCTCTTATCAACCAGTCCCTTACATTTCTATTTTGCAGTAGATAACTAGTGTCCCGAATTCTAGGCACCAGAAACAGGTCGGCGAAGATAACATTATCTACGAATTTTTTTTCGTTTCTTCTGGCTAACGTTTACGAAGAGATTTAACCAGCGAAAGGGACGCCACAGCTCATAAGAAAACCACAAAGATAACAAGGTCGGCAAGCACAAATGATGAATCTCCAGGGACAATTAACTAATAATCTTTCAAAAAAAAAGAGGTAACAGTCACTAGATCCCTGCTGGACTAGTTCCAGCAGATCAGATTAACAGTTTGGAAATTAAAAACCAAATACTAAAAAGCCTTAAAATCTGTGAAAATCTTGCATGCCAAATGCCAGATAATGAAGATAACCGTCCTACCTAGATAAGAAGCTGAGGAAGGTGAAGCGCAGAACTAGCTCAGCGGCAAGATTTATGCATGCTTCTTCCAACAGGCAGATACCTGCCCAACAAACTTGAATGAATCAAATAAAGAATGATTAATAGCATATAAGCAAATATATCCAGTTAACATACTCGGGCATTATTAGTCCGCACACCTTGTGCTTGCAGAAAAAGCTCAAGAAAGAAACCAAAACTGATATTGTTTATATGTAAAATTTTATTTTCGGAATGCAGTGAATAAGCAAGATTACCAAAATATGATCAAACTGATGGAAATGAAATAAAACAACCTTAAGTAGCTTTGTTAAAAACAATACCTCAAGTCATTTGCTCATTTACATTAAAGATTGTTGTGATACATGCCCAAACATGACAACAGGTAAGTCACTAGCTTATCATAGCTCATCATTTTTTTTTTTTGGGTAAACGAGCCATAAAAGGCTACAAAAAACACTTAGAAACAAGTGAAAATTTCCAGGTTGTCCAACCAAACCTAAAGGCTCAATATGCAAAACTTTATTCCCATGTCAACTCTCATGGGCTCTGCAATGATTGGCAATCAATCAGCCAGATCATATCCCTCTCGGATATGAATGTAAAATCTTCTAGAGCTGTGGTCCATATGTATCTTGAATAGAATAGTGAAGATCCCTTTGGAAAAAAACTGGCTCCCGTCGAGATGAAACACCAGAACACTGTCATCAAATTTGATCCAAATTCTACTACAAGCTCCATAAACTCCACTACCTGAGTTCCATTCATCACACATGATTGCTTTCCCCCCAGGAAATTCTTCCCATTTCATCTCTTGCAGCTCGCCAGCTCACCCAAGCTATCAAGCTCATCATCCTTCGATGTCAAGCCATCCATATTCAATCTTGTTTGACCCACCTACAATTTTCACCAAAACATCACCCTTTTTTCTCTATCTACTTCCTGCAGTAACTTCTCCTGGCAATCACTTGTTTCCCTTGACCAATCACCGAAGTCAGGCACCTCCTTCCTACCAGTTGCTTATCTTTTTACCCATCAGCCTCTTGCAAATAACTCCAAATCCTTATCAAGGCAACAAAACTGAAACAAGATACCTACAACTCTCATGCAAAAGAAATGAAATATAATAAACTCATGAAACTCTTCCTTTTATTATCTTACATTAATCCTTCATACAACACTCCTGGAATTCAAATCATCTGTTCAAACAATTTGAATTCCATAACTACAAGATTTAGATTGTTCTTGGTCTTCGTCTAGATGTGATAACAATCAACATCCAACAAGTAATGCTAACAGCTTTAATGACCAATTCATAAATGCTTTTCCTCTTGATTGCTTCCTTTTTCCTTTCTTCATTCCACCTGTTTCTTCTTACAACCTTTGAATGGATAATCAGCACTCGCCATCAAGGCTTGCCCCGACTATCTAGGGTCAGCTTGACAAATCCCTACTTACCAAGCATTCTTATTTAGGGCTATCCTTGATTTTATTACAAGCTTTTTCATGTCCTTACAACTTCTGCCCGTGTAACCATAAGTTTCCTTCTCCTTTCCCTACATCCTCCGGCAAAGATTAACATAACCCTCCTTGCAAACAGTTCCATCATTTCTTTGTAGCATACATCCATACTCCAAAGTGTCATGATCAGACTACCTATCATTCTGTCGTTATATACTCATTTTTTCAATATACCCGATATTGTACCGCATATCTACATTAGGATTCTTGTGTCTTCTTCATTTACTGTCCGGTATTCTAAGTCATATGACATTGTAAATTTTATTTGTTGTTCTAGAAAAGTTATGCTTCAAGTCGCCAAGGCATATATCAATCACATAATTATCCAAAAGCACCTCCCATCTTCATCCAACTAGCTCTAACTTAATAGCATGTCTTCACGTATCTCCATTATTCTGTATAGCAAATTCTAAATGATGGAACCAATCACTTTGTTGTATATCTTATCCATCAATCTTGTCTAGGCCTCAACCTCCCTTTTATTTGCACTACACTACTATTATTCTACTGATTGTTAAGCCCTTTCTTCCACAAATCCAATTATGCATTTAATATAATTTTTTTATTATCAATCAACTACATCTACAAATAGCCTACATTGTCCTACATCTTCAGGAGTATTAGTAGTAAATTCACGTGAAATTACTGTAAATTCATCCATTTCACTCCCAATAACTCTCATTGTTCCACTGATTGTTAAGACATTCTTATATAAATCTAACTTAGCATTTAGTATAATCTTTATATTATCAACCAAGTACATCATCCACAAATAGGCTACATTGTGCTACATCTTCTGGAATATTAGCAGTAAATTCAACAAAAATTACCGTAAATTCATCCATTTCACTTGAACTTCCATTTTCATTTTTTATGCTCGCTAGGTTGCATACTGTATAGTCGCCAAACTTTGCCTCCATTGTTCTAATTCAGCAATCAACCCCATTAATCTCTTATCAAAAACCAAATGACTTTTCAAATTAATTGTACATTAGGTAGACAACTTGCTCCATGTCATGATGGTAAAAGCTTTAAGTGCTGATCAACAAATTTTGTGTTATATTTGATAGAATTATATGATTGTGAAATAACATGCTGGATATGCTTCATTCATTAACTGTAGTACATGAAGCTTTGGACTCTAATCCATTTATAAAGATGATGATGGTCGAGATGCAAAAGAACAAATCAGCATGCTTGTTAGTTCCATAGGAAGTTCAATATTTAAACCCAATCAAAGAACAGGAGAAAATAAGAAATTAGAGAATGCAAGCACACATTCATGGAGAAACCAATGGTCATCTTCTTCCAACCGTCTGCCTTCTATTTGCTCTACAAATAATGATGTGAAATAAACGTAAAAAAGGGCATCTTGAAGTCCATGTTCCACCAATATAAGTTCCTCATGCTCCTCTCAAATCAAAGCCCCAAATCCAAGGATATAAGTAACGGGTGATGGGGCCATTCCAGTTTTTCCATGGAATGGACTGCTCACATACAGTGGATGTCCTATCACATCTTGGTCCATTTCCCGACTTATCCCATCCCAACACTTAAGACGGTGGGACACCCAGCTTTCCCACCGGTTTTTGAAACCTTGCCCAAATCATTAAAACACCAACTATTCCAAGCACCTCACTGAACATTCTAAAACCTCAAGATAATAAAACCACATATAAACCCCAATAACCTATAAACCCCAAGTAATTAAAGAACATCAAAAATAACTTGCAATAGCAGTAAGACAAAAACACAAGTAGAAAAACACTGTAACTAAAGTTTATCTGGTAGTTGCACTGAATGACTACCTTCAGCAAACAGCCGTTAAGCCAACATAACTCTATACACGGCTACACTTCACTTTTGAACCCAAATAGTACCAGAAAGAATCTGTACAATGCTCTACACCCTTTATATGCAGCAAATCGACCTTAGAAGATTCGAAGTTTCTGTTTTCAATAAGCATTCACAAAAACAACTCCATGTTCACTCTTTCTTGGTCGTGAGAAACATTCTTCTATTAAAAGTTTAAGCTACTTAAGATTTTTTAGTTAGGCAGCAAATTACACAAATTTTAACCAAGACTCATCTTCACATTTGCAAATACAATCATAGGTATGTAGTTCTTGCCATCAGTGAACCTTGTTTTTGATGGATCCCTTTAACACAGCATATCCATGGCCAATGCTTGCAAGAGAATAGAAGAATTTCACCACATGAAATCCTACAAATTTTTCAACAGAGCAGTACACAATAAAATTAATATGTTGCATGGTCCCATCTTAGATTTGTCAATGCCAAGTTAACTTTTTATTTGGCAGAAACAAATTCCTTGCATAAAGATCCAGATGCCTTATTAATTTCAATTTTGGTTGCCCGCTGAAAACTGTGCAATTCTTTAGCACAATTTGAAAATTGCAACCACCAGAATACACCTTGACAGGAAATGTAAAAAGACTAAGGAAATTAATTCTCTATAAAAGAAAGGCCGTAGCAGAATGGTTTTCTCTTCTTATATGGGTTGGAATCAATAGATATGAGGATGAGAATGGGGAATCAGGGATTACAATGCAGGTTTTGTCGACTGATATTGGGCAGAAGAGAGAAAAGAAGAGGAGATCCCATTCACAGGAAGCTAAACCAGTGGCCAGATAACGTAAAGTATATGGTTTATTCACAAATTTTTTGATTGAGATATGTTGTACTCAAGAAATTTGCTAGAACAAAAGACATAATACAGAATTAGTAAACTTGAACAAAGCTAATGAACAGTGAATGGAAGTCTTTCATTTGCAAGTACCCAAACATGATTAAAACATTTTATGATTCTTATTTTCTTTTCCTTTTCTTTCTGGTTCTTCAGTTTCTTTATAAATTAACTGAAGCTTGGCATGTGCTAGCAAGTGCAACATAAGCGAAGGATGGGTAAGCAATCTATTTCATTTCTTTTTTAAGCACAAGAAATGGCAAGCTTTCTTATTTGAGTGTGGGTTATCCTTTTCTCTTCTGAATGGGTGCACAACCCACAACAGGAAAGTCCTTGGTATTCAAGCTTTCATGATGCACATGAAAAAAAAAAAGAAGAAAAACAACAATTGAAATAAATGGCAGTGTTAAAGTAGGAGAAGGAATCAGTTGAGATTAGAAGTTCCAAACTTGTAGAAGAAAAGAGAAGCGAAAATATTGATGGGGATTCCAGTGTCTTGATAGAATCCAGCTTCCAGTATCTTCTTATTGAAAAAATGACTTCTACCTTCTCGGTTAAGAGCCTAATATCTTTTTCCTTTTTCCTTAGATGCAACTCCTTTTTGGAGTGGGACTGACTAGTAGGAAAGGTTTCAGATTTTGGGATGTGTTTCTATGTTCTTTTATGCACGAGGCCTACAGTGAGGCTTCAGGCTCTGAGGCCACCTTCATGCAACTAGCCTCTAAACCTTTTCCGATACATATTAATACTTTTTGCCTCTTATCTTTTATTGAAGGGAGAAAATATTGACAGAGATTCCAGTTTCTTGATAGAATCCAGCTTCCAATATCTTTTTATTTAAAAAAATTGAGTTTTCCCTTCTCAGTTAAAAGCCTAATATCTTTTTCCTGGTTCCTTAGATGCAACTCCTTTTCGGAGTGGGACTCACTAGTAGGAAAGGTTTCCGATTTTGGGATGTGTTTTTATGCTCCTTTATGCACAAGGCCCACAGTGAGGCTTCAGGCTTTGAGGACACCTTCAAAGCAACTAGCCTCTAAACCTTTTCCATTACATATTAATATTTTTGCCTCTTATCTTTGCCCTATTTTATCGACCATCCCAATCAAAATCTCTCTTTTCCCCACTTCTTTCATACGCCACCTTGGGCATTCCTCCATTTCTGTCTTCCCGTATTCTCATACCCTTCATTATGCTTCCCTACAATCATTTATCTCATGGTCTGCCGTACCGGTCCGTGCCGACCGGTACAGGCCGGTCCGTGCCGACCGGTACAGGCCGGTATGTACCGGTCCGGCCTGAGACCGGTACCAGATCAGCGTGGAATCCGGTACCGGTAGTTTATTGTTAAAGAACCGGTACGAAATCGGTCCGGACCGTCACCGGTCCGCCGACCGGTACCGGTACAACGGACCTTGGTTTATCTTCTCTTTTTTCCTCTACTTATTCTGCCTTAGCTCCTGTTATCAAATTTCTGCTTTCATCTGCTACCAAAAAAATATTTCTACCTTCATCCACTTGTTCATTGATTCACCAAGTCTATTACCGTGTAAACTAGGTGATAATGCAACCCATCACTAGGAACTGACATACTATCTTGACAAGCACATTTGCAAGATGAATTCAGACAATAAAAGCATCTCAAAGTCATTTGTAGACAAGGCATGCACAAACATTGAACTTGAGAATTGTTGTGAGCCAAGTCACCTCAATTTCACACACAGCCTCCTTCCCTTATGGCAATGACCAAGCAGCATGTGCATGACCCCAAATGAATGAGTTGGCCTCACCCAAATCTTTGATCTTGAGTATAGAGCATCTCCTTTTCACTAGAAATTAATGTCATCATCTTTATAACTTAGATATTGTTCCGGGTGTTTGATCAGCTGGGCAAGCTGCTTAGGATAAGAAGAAGGTGAAGAATCGCAGGGAGTGCAATGGT
>JAOXJJ010001043.1:46734-88771 GCA_025769935.1 Phoenix roebelenii | reverse complement strand
AAGAAGAGGAGGCGTGCACCTCCTCTTGGCCTCCTTCCTTGGTTCCAACGCAGGGAAGAAAAAGAAGGCTGCAGGGGTTTCGTTCCTCTTCCTCTCTTCATCCTTCTTCTTCCTCCTCCCAAGCACAATCAAGAGTTGATCAAAAGGGAGGAGATCAGCCATCATAATATATCTCTGCAAGGGAGCTAGCACCCCGAGAAGATTGGAGCATTTGGATTGGTCCTCTGCTTCGTGTGGATACCTGTAGAGCCTGGACACATGTGCAGCTTCAAGCGAACCTTCATCCTAGATCACGAACTTTCGTTTGCGGTGATCATCTACCCGCACAAAGTGAAGATCTGATCTTCCTAATATTTTAAAAAGTTTTTAATCCTCGTCTATCTACGAACGGTTTTTGAATAACGTTCATGAGATGAACGATTGATCCCGCGCATGCCATTCCACTGCATCTGAAATTTTTTTAAAATTTTCTGCGGCATGGGCAGGTTCTAACACTTTCTTCTCCAAGAAAGAAAGCTAGGATCCTAAAATTTAGGAATTCTTTTTCTTATCAATTTCTAAATTTTGAATTTAGAATCCTTATCAAATAAGGACTTTTAATAGGCTCGGGTCAAGCCCAATCCAATTGGTTCAAGTTCGATTAATTGGGTCGAGCCTAATCAACTTGGATTGAACCCAATTCAATTAGGTCAAACCTTGATGTAGCCCAAATTGAATTTTATTCAATTTGTCTTAACCTAAGCTCAATTATTCAATCAATTGAGTTCATTAGCAATCTAATTGCTAATTAATCCTTCAATAATTCAATAATTATTTTACTGTAATTTTTACTTAGGATAATTTATCAATCGAATTGATCGATGTACCCCTGGACGATTCTTAATCCTCGATCAGCCATTTGATCAACCTAGAAACTTCTATGCGTATGATCCCATAGATTCGAACCTAAGCCGGTAGCACAAGAACGACTTCCTGTACTAATTGAAGTAACCATCTAGCAATGGTACCCGACATCCGAATAGGCCGAATAATTGCAAAGCAATATTCTGGAAACCTTGGACTATGGTTACCGTATAATTCATCCCTATGATACCAAATGCCTAGGATGACTTCAGAGTTCTGTCAACTTGTAATTCAGTGCATCCAAAAATGTGATTCAACCTTAGAAATCCTGTGACTCCTTACAAGGATTATCCTGACCAAGGTTTTGCTAAATTGAACACAAGGACATTATCTCCTGTCATCAAGAGAGGTCAATTCCATCTTGACTCACACACCGACTTGGCAAGTACTTAACTGCCACCAGTGACCTTCCATCCCTTAATTAGAAATTCAGCTAGTCCGGTACCAAAGTATAGTGAATTGCTTGCTAATCACCGTGGTGATCTCAGGTCTGAGGGACATATATATACCCATATCCACTCGAAATATCTCTTGACAGTAGAGCATTCCGGAATGGTCACGTTCAGTGAAGCGTGCTCCTATACTTCATCTGTGTGACATATTAGTGTCTCCATACTCCTTAGTTAAGAGGACAACCAACGTATATGGTACACAACGACCTAATCTTGATAATGCTGTTGTCCTAGTAACAACACATCATTTGGTCGCAAACTATTTTAAGGACTCGTAGATAAATTCTCCTTTATCATAAAGGAGTCCTAAGGACTTCATCTTATAACAAGAGTTCATTTGAAAATATATAAATAAAATGATAAATAATGCCAAATAATATTTTATTAATTAATCAATTCATATACAAATTCAATCATCAACAGGCTGACGATTAACTTTTAGGACACAATTTTTAACAACTTCCACTTGGACTAAAGTCAATCGGTACAGTATCGTATACCCATCTTTGACTTATGATCATTGAACTCTTTGATGCCGAGGATTTTAGTAAATGGGTCGGCCAGATTTTCCTTCGAGGTACTCTACCTCGCACACTGAGTCAGCCACAGTATGCTGCTTGAAAATTTTCCAACAGACAACACCGCCTTTCAGGATAAATATATAACCCGACACGCTCTTGCTATCATTTCGATCTGACTAAAAACTGGAATCAGTATATCCCACGAGTTTCAAGTCAGTATTACCATAGATAAGCCACTGGTCCTTAATATTTCTCAAATACTTAAGGATGGTTTTTACAACCTTCTAGTGGTTGCTACCTGGATCAGACTGGTATCTACTCACTACCCCTAGTGAATATACCACGTCTGGTCTAGTACATGTCATGGCATATATTATAGATCCCACTGCCGAAGCAATGGAATTCTATCCATACTCTCTCTCTTTCTTGAGAAGTTGTCGGACAATCCTTCTTAGAGAGGTTAATTCCATGGTCCATCGAAAAATAGCCTTTCTTGGAATTAATCATGCTGAACCTTTTCGGCACATTATCAATGTATGTGGATTGGGACAATCCAAGCAATCTTTTAGATCTATCTCTATAGATCTTCATCCCTAGGATGTAAGATACTTCTTCCAAATCCTTCATGGCAAATTGAGATAAAAGCCAAACTTTTATTCTCTGTAATGCAGGGATGTCATTCCCGATTAAAAGAATATCATCCACATACAAAACAAGAAATATAATCACTGAACCATTTGCCCATTTATAAATGCAAGGTTCTTTTTCATTCTTAATAAAGCCATACGTTCTGATCATCTTATCAAAACGTATGTTCCAACTTTGAGAAGCTTGCTTTAACCATAAATGGATATATGAATCCTGCACACTTTAGATTCATCTGTAGATGTAAAACCTTCAGGTTGTATCATATACACCTCTTCTTCTAAATCTCCATTTAGAAATGCAGCTTTTACATCCATCTGTCAGATCTCATAATCTAAATGTGCTGCTATCGCAAAAATAATCTGAATGGACTTAAGCATTGCCACAGGAGAAAACGTCAGGGCATTGATGACTGGCCCCTCGCACACCACTAGATAACGCCTCGGAGTGAGTACACACACAACGCGTTAAAGAGCTCCCTCAACCACCTCCGCTTGGCATGACGTGGCGGACCCTTAGAACAGATCCGAAAAAATATTTTCCGAATTCTCCGCCCACGGGATTGATCTCCGTGCTATACGACGTCTCCAATTGATGGTCAACTAATCACAAATCGACCGAGATTTTAGGTAATGACCGAAACCCTCATCCTATAAAAAGGTATAGGGATAGGCCTTCAATAAGTCAATGATAAGCTATTACAATTATAATCAAGTGAGAAGAAGCAATCTAAGACACTCAGAAACCTCTCCAAAAGCTTAGTTAACTTAGCCATCGGAGAGCATTCGCCGGAATCCCCGGCCAATGTTTTGTGCAGGTACCTTGGAGCGTAGGAGGTGGCACTCTTTCTTCGTCCCGACTAGTGTCTTCTCTGCTTCTTCCAACGTGGTCACCCTCAGGCCAGATTTCAACCACAACACTACTAGTAAATAAAATACAGGACAAAGTAAAACTAAGATAAGATAAAATAAAATTTTGATATATTGGATGTCGAGGTCCCCTTATAGACTACAAAGGACATGCTTCGTACTAATAATCAAGACTAGTAAATAAAATAAGAATCCTTTGGCTAAGGCTTCAAATGGGTCGGGTTACCCAACCCGACCCTCCCGTTTTAGAGGATCCGTGGGTCCAGGTCAGGTTCTAAATTTAGACTCATTCTGTTTTTCGGATCGGGTCTTGATCAATCCAATCTCAACCCGACTTGGACCTAACCCGACCCATTTTTTTGGGTCAATTTGGATCGTTTACTCAAGTTCCGATCTGACATGACTCGAACCTGGATTACCCTTAGACCCATTCACTGCCCACAAGCCGCAGCTGCAGCCCAAAGGGGAAATGGCTGCAACAGTCAGTTTCCCACATTTTCGTGAGGAGTCCTTAGGCCCATATTTCATAACCCATTCACTTGCCCAGGCTAGCCAGAGGCCCCTAAGGACTATAGAAGATTTCTCCCATAAGGACTATAGGCCCATATCTCACCAGAAAGCTACAAGATTTCTTCCGCATCAAAGCCATTCCTCCCCAAATCATCACGTCGGATCTTCCTCCTCTAGTTTCCCCCAACCTTCGACTAGCGCCGACCCTGTTTTCATTAACCGAGGCTTGGAGCGGCTAGCTTCCCACCTCCAAAACCGAATGCAGCTTCATCTCAAGCCAAGTAATCTCCGAACCTCCACTCCCCTCTCTCTCTCTGATCCCTTCTCCCTAGTTCTTCCCGTCTTCTCTTGGGTGGCCTGCGATTGCTGCTTCCGTTGCATCCTACCGCACGTCAACCGCACTTTGGTGGCAGGGCGCGAAAACAATCCCAAGCCCATAATTGAGTATACTAAACATATTTATATTTTTAGAAATTTAAAAAAAAATGAACTAGAATTTTTCCTTTTATTTCTAAAAATAAAAAACAAAAACAATGCTAACTGGCAGCTTTTTGTATTTTCTTTTTTTAAGCTAACTCTAACGTGTGTGCGCGTGTGTATATATATTCCGGCCTTTGAACCATCCATACTTTGAAAATCTAATGGTCATCCTGAATTTCTTGTTGGAAAGTACTAGGTTCAATAGGATGGAAAAAACTGTTGTCATGCGCGCATACGCGCGAGAGAAGAGTCATATTTCTAGCTCGCAGCCTTTAAATGAACATAATTTGGCCGCGAATGACCAATCCACCTGCTTGAGCCATTCTGCGTGAGCCCTCAACTTTGTCTCTGATAGTATGGAATTCTTTCACCTTCACACCAACTAATATAAGGTACCAACAAATGCAGTTGGTAAGTCATTGAGAGTTATTACCGGTAACCTCTTACCCGATTTTGAGACGCTTCCTCTCATTGTTCTTAATATTTTTTTTGAATAATCAATAATAACAGCTACGGAGACGACCATCAAGAGGAACTATCATCTGCGAATGCTGGTAAATCTCTTTCTTCTTATGAGGCTGACTGTACACCCATATATCACACTCTGGTGCCAGCTCAGATTCAGGATAAGGTGGAATACGCACCATAAAATTGATTCTAAACTCTGCTGCCAATCTGATGGCATCGCAACAAGCAAATAAACATGCTCTCTCCAACCAAACAGCACATCTGTTGAGGAAGAAGAGCAAGAAAAAGCAAACAGTGCTGCAGGGCATGTGCTTCATGGGAAAGAATTACAAATTATCTCATTATAAATACTTCTCAATAACTCAAAAACAGTTTCTCACCTCAATTTACACCCGGCCCTGCACACACCCAAGTCAGTCTGCACTAAATCCAGCATGCTGCAGCTCAACTAGAGTTTGAGATTCCCCACCCATGCAGTGATACAAGATGTTCTGTTCCTCTCTTGAGTCCGAGTTCAAAAAATCAGCATGCTCAGCCATGGTCATCTGCATTTCTCTAACCTCACTGGCTACACCTTCTTGGTGATCCCCTGGAAGTGCCGCATCTGGCAGCACACCAGTATCAGGAAATGGAATTGATGGCTCCCCAGTTGTCAAGTATTGGATATTTGAGGTATTAAGATGAAACCCTGATTGTGCAAGAGAATCCCCACCAATCCTAACAGGCAATTTGGGCAAGGAGCCTCCAGATCTAATGTGCACAGCAGTTCTGGACTGCACAGCTTTAATCAGCGAAGCAGCAACTTCAGGGGAAGCAATACGGGCACCAGCAGCTATAGCAGCAGCGTGCACTAATGGATTTGGACCAGGAGTTTTTGGAGTTTCTTCGTATTGGTGAGATAATACTTCCAAAGATTGACTGGAGGAGCAATAAGGCAACAAGTATCCTTTGTTCCCTTCTGAAAGCTTATCAGACAATGGCAGTACTTTGATTGGAAGAGCTGCTCAAGCATAAAAGATAAATTAGATCCCCGCTTGGCACGAATAGCTATTCATACCAGCAGAAACGATAATCTTCACAATAAGTAAAATATAAACTGATTTTTCTAAAGCATGACATATGCACTATCCTTTTCATGAACACGAAAAATGTAGTCTTGTCCTAGAGGGGTTGTCCTACACAAGGAAATGCTGCTGTCATAGAAGTGCAAGTCTAACTAATGCTCGGCTGTCATCGTGCATTTTATTCAGTAAATAAATCTCGCATAACAATTGACAAAGAATAAAGCATTAAATGTTAGCTGACAATAATCAGAAAAAGGATTCAAAAACGGAAAGAAAAATACGTATGACTGAATCTACATGTAGAGATAATTGCATGGCTAATTATATTTTCAAGATATGATAGATTGCCATTGTGATGTAACAACCACACAACAAAGGCCAACAACAATCCTGCAGTAAGGGCGGCATGGATTTGTACCGAGACTCAAACTAGAGCCTTGGAGGAAAAGAATAAACCAAAGCAGTAGTCATTACAAAGGATTTGATAAAACTAAAACAGACCAGAGAATAGCCTCACATAGAAGAACTCATCAAACCTCAAATAAACAGAAAATGTTCTGGAATTTATGGTTTATTAAAAAAATATGAAATATATATCATGCAGTAACAAACTGAGAAACCTCAACTTTCATCAATTGACTGTCTCTCAAGGTTCATTGGACTATGAGTCCTGCAACTATGCACCTCATATCACTCCACCGAAGGTAGTGAATCAAATAACAGTAAAGGAACCAAAAACAATCAAACAGTCATTACACAGGCACAAATACATCCATCAATCGAAGTAGTTGCAGGATAAGGAACAAAAGTACCAAATGAAGAGGTGGCTCCCATTGTTGGAACATTAAAAGCTTCAGCAACAGCCTGAAGTGCTGCCACCTGCGCATCTGAAAGTGCCATACTGGTTGACATGCCACCATTCCCACAATGTGAATCTGCTTGGGCCATTCCAAGGATGTTCCATCCCTGTAAATTCAGAAAAATACTGCATAACTTTCTTGTTATAGATCATGAACAGAATTGCAAAGGTACCACCTCCCACGTTTCCAAATTTAAGAACGTAGTACTATTATAAGAGAATTATGAGCATAAATTTACAACAAATACCCCCATACATCCCTCCTTGAAGTCTACATTGATATATCACAAAGTGAATCTTGATGCATAACTAATGTTCATGTTTCACAGAAATTGAAAAAGGATACTAACCGACCGTACAGCAAGTTTATGATAATTCTTTCAACAAAGTTCCAAGATGTTTTGACCAAATAAAAAGGGCAAATTTCACCTCATTATATAATTAATCCAATTTATATTTGCGTAAGGACAAAAACAAATACTACATCTTTTTATCTCATATAATTAACTCGAGACATATGGCAATTGAAAACCCACCAAGTCATCACCATAACAAATTTTGGATTAAAAAAAGAGACAGAAATCAGACCATTCACAAAGATCCTGTCTCATTTCCTTAAAATATTACTATAATCATAGAAAAATTCCAGTAGCATCTTACAGGAAAAGGCATCAGACACTCTAGCCACAAATGCAGAAGGCCTATGCAAGCGATTTCATTCCTCCAACAACATTCTTTGTTAACCAAGCTAGGAGAAATATCTACCGTTACAACATGATCTAATTTGAGCTCAACATGTGAGGCCCAATTTAAGCAAATACATTCTTTTAGTAACTGCTCCTCCAAACACAAACAGCACTCTATAATATGTGAATATAAAAGAGGAAATAACTAAAGTATTATATCAAATTTACTAAAAAGAATCTTGATCAAGGTATGCCGTACCGGGACCGGTACACCTACCGGTACCGGTAGGCGTACCGGTCGTCTATCGGACCAGTATGATACCGGTTCAGCGTGTTTGGTATCGTTTCAGTACCAGGCCCGTACCGAGAGAACCTAGCCGGACCCGGGAAAGAAGAGGATAGAACAAGCGGGGAAAGGAGAAAAAGGAGAGACCTCCACCGCCCATAGAGGAACGCGGGGCGGGATGGGCAGCGATGGAGCCCGCGCAGGGGTGGAGGGGCGGAGGCCTCGACTTTTCCCTCCCTCCCCTGCTCGCTCTCTCCTCTTCTTCTTCCCTAGCTTCGGTTGGGTTCTCTCTCTACGGGCCCGGTATCGCGGCGTACGCTGCCCTCCCGCGGCCCTCCGCGGATAGCAGAAGCCTCTCCTTTTTCCTCCCTCCCGCTCACTCTCTTCTATTCTTTTTCTCCGGCTCTGACTGGGTTCTCTTGGTACGAGCCCGGTACCGTTTTCCACCCCCGTACCGTCTGGTCGCTGGCCAGT
This sequence comes from Phoenix roebelenii, assembly GCA_025769935.1. Classification (NCBI taxonomy): domain Eukaryota; kingdom Viridiplantae; phylum Streptophyta; class Magnoliopsida; order Arecales; family Arecaceae; genus Phoenix; species Phoenix roebelenii. The sequence goes on along the minus strand of JAOXJJ010001043.1, from coordinate 80,554 downwards.
TCAGCATACCATGATCTTGCTTGATGAGACCAAAGCCTTTGAGCAAACATTCTTTCTTGAAAAAAATGTGTGCATCAAGGGTTGTGTTAACAACTCAGTCCTAGACTGGATCTGAACCCAAAGCCTTTTCCTTTCCCATGGAAAGACGGGGTAAGACCCAAGTTACCTCATTCTAGTACAAGTACAACCCATGGCATCAGCCTGGATAAGTCAAGCAAGATGAGGATTAATAATATCAGAACACATCAACTCAGAAACAAAGATTTATTGGTTGAACCTGGATACAAAAGGAGACCTATTCTAGATTTTGGGATTTGGTTTAAATTTAGTAGTGAATATATCTAACCATGAGCAACAATTACATGATCATATATTAAAAGGGTAAAACCCAACCCGACATAGACTTGAAACTTGTTTGTGGGACACATATTTCCCATGATATATACTTTATAGCTTCACTTATTTATCCATGAATTTTCATACATACAAAGTGCAGGCATATTATCCTTTCTTTTTCATTTTAGTTATCAAGCAGCTTTTTTAGCTTTCAATAGTTTATATGTTTGCATATGTAAACCTGCTAAATCTCCCTATGCTAATCTTTCTAAAGGTCAAATCCATACCCAATCCAAAACTAACAAGTTTTAGGTAGGGGTTCGGTCTTCACATACCTAGGCTCGATTGATGGATAAAAACAGGTAATGTAATTTACAACAAACTCAGACCTAAACCAGATCTAAATGATGGACTGGTAGGGTATCATCTAAGAGCATAGACAATTCCTCAGTACCATGTTCTAACTTAAGATGGTATATGTTGTGGTTCAAATTCAGCCCGAGGGTGACCACGCCAGAGGAGTCGGAGGAGCTACCGGTTAGGATGGAGCGGGGACGCCACTTCCTGCGTGCCGGCAGACCTGCACAAAGTCTCACCGGTGGGATTCCGATGAGAGCCCTCCGATGATTAAGTTAGAGTGGATTTTAGGTGGTCCAGCCAAAAGTCCTAAGGCGTTAACTGATGAGGCTATTTATAGTTTCCGCATAGGTGCCCAGATGGCATGTGGCCACAGCTTGCTTAGGGCACAAGTTTTGAGTTATTCCTGAGCACGGTATGGCGTTGCAGGCGTTAACTAAGTATGGCCCTTGGCAGCAAGGTATGGCCCCTGGTCGTCATGTCGTAGAGTGGCAAGCAAGCAAAGCATTGCGCAGTGTATGCGGTCGTAGGTGAGATCGGGCTCGCTTGGAGGCCACAGCCTTTACTTGGTGAAAGTCAGCTTGATAAGCACTGAGGTCGGGCCGACTTGGGAGGCCGCGACATACATTCGGTGAGGTCGGCTTTGTGGACTCTGAGCTCGGCTCAGCCTCCTCAGCTCTGAAGTCGGCTCGGTAGGGGCCCCAGCTCAGGCCGGGGCATCATTGTGGATACCAGCAGTCAACGGAGCCTCTTCAGCTCTTGGTTGATCCTGCAAAGCGCCCCGAGCCCGGCTTGATGGGCGTCATTATAGATACCTACAGTCGATGGAGCCTCTTCGGCTCTTGGTCGATCCTGCAGGACGCCCCGAGCGGAGAGGTCTGGTCGAGGTCAGCTCGACCTTTTGTAAAATCCGGGGCCGAACTGGTGCTCAGCGGGACCAAGGTCTGGCCTACTCGGTGCTAATATCTATTTAGCTGAAATTGGGTGGTCCCATGTGAGCAGGACGATCCATTTTGCCCCCCATCATTTGTCCTTCGACTTCCGAGGTCAAGTCACTCTTCGGCTCGGGCGAAGTAGCTGGACAGTTGGTCGTCCTGTCATAACCAAGTGCTTATGAGGATATGCACACTAAGCTAGGTATACTTCGCATAATTGAGGGCTTGTTACTTCAGGCCGAGTCTTGCAAGCCGAGTTTGAGTGGATCAGGTTGCCACATCAATTGAAGCGAGAGCAACTGTAGGAGCTCTTTGAAGTGTTGCGTGCATGCTCCTTCTCAAGGCTTCACTGGGTGGAACGTAAGGAGTCAGTCATTAATGCCCCGTTCTCCGAAGCAGCTCTCATGACCGTTTTGGTCTTCAATGCTATGATCCAGGAAGATCCACTGAGGGAGCTTCTAGACCTGCTACGCGGCGAGATCCAGCTACTTAGGCATTTAGTTAACCCGATGTGAGCCATTGAGGTAGGCTATATAAGGTCTTGGGGCGATCTTAGGGCCCCCATTCGATTTCTCTTGCTTTCGTCCTTTTTTCGGTCGCCATCTTCGTTGTGAGAAGTTGCGGGGATGATCTTCAACAAAAAGACCCCGATGGCCCGACACAACAAGGTGGTTGCGTCGGATGGAGCTCGATCCGAGGAGAGGTCGAAGAATCTCATCATCGGCGTCACCAAGGGCTTCCGCTACAAAATGCGCTTCATCTCGGCCCGCCGACGCTAGAGTGGATGATGTCCGGAGCGAACGAGCTTGTCGTCGAGGTGACAGTCTGGGATGCTGCAGAGGCCGCCAATGTGGTCGGATCAGAAGCTGCTCAAGCTAACATTTCTTTTCTACTTGTTTTCTTTTCCTTCTTGCTTTTTGTTGACCTTAGTGTGATTTTGATGTTTACAAAGCCATTGAGGTCATATTGAAGTACTAACATCTTTGACTTAAGTATTTCAGTTGAGCTAGTACATAAATGTGTAAGAAAGAAAGACTTGATACATTCTTGATATGCCTTGCTGATACAATTAAAACAACTTTCAAGAACTCATCTAAAGACAAATTTAATGGAAGAACTTGAGGAAAAACCTAAAATTCAGTTTGATAGACCTAAAAGCCAAGTTTCCTTTGTTGAAGTGCAATTCTGTATTTTCCATGTTTAAAGAGATGAAACTTTCTTGTGCCAAACATCCTAAATGAAAATAAATGACTTGCAATGCATTTTATAAGTTCTATGTGCAAATCTAACCTAAAGATGCAGAAAATCAGTGTTAGAGTCGACCCTAGAGAGACTGGAGCCGACCCCGTCACACTTTGGCACATTGGCACAGGTTTTGAGCCAACCCCGGCACGCCCTGAACATTTGGCATAGAGTTTGGGTCAACCCCAACAGTCAAGATGGAAGCTTGTTTTTCTGCACCCAGAACTCGAATCGACCCCAACCAGTATCAACAGAAACTTACTCTCTGAAACTTCTGTCAGAGCCGACTCCACAAAAGTTCAAGTCGACCCAAGACCTACTCGAGTCGACCCCAGATTTGCTAGGATCGACCCCAGCTCGACTGACAACCTAACGGCTAGTTCTGCAGAAGTACTTTTTAAGGCTCCAACGGCTATAAACGGCTAGTTTTTTTAATCCAACGACTAGTAACTGCTATTTGGAGGTTGGAGAAGTATTTAAGAGCTACTATTCATCAGAAAAATAATTCTTGGTGAAAATTTAAGTGTGCATTCAAGAGAGCATATTCAAGAGAGTTCTATTATTGCTTCAGTTCAAGCCCAAAAAGAAGTGTTAAGCAGAAATCCAAGTGTCTTCAAAAGCTCAACCAACCCATTAAAGAGTGAAGCAACCTCAGCAAAGAAAAAAAAGTGTCTTCAAAGTGTTATCAATTTTCTTTTCTTTCTTTTAATGCATATTTGCTTTATTTGCTCATTTAATGAGCTTTAAATTCTGAGTTACTTATACTTCTTGTAAGATTTTTGTTGGTGAGCCCTTAAAACCAACTGTGGGTTTTTGCTGGTGAGCCCGTAAAACCAATTGTGTAGGTTCTTGTTAGTGAGCCCGAAAAACCAACTGTAAGTATTTTTGTTGGTGAGCCTGAAAAAACCAACTGTGTGGATTTTTGAATTATGAGCCAGGTAAAATAATCCAACTGTAATCCGTGGAATTATAGTGAATTCCCAAGAAGACGCTTGGACAGTGGACGTAGGTGCTTTGGAGTGCACTGAACCACTATACTTGCTTGTGTTTGCATTGTGTTCTTTGTGCTTCGTGCTTTACTTTCTCCCTTACATTGTATAGTTGCTCTAGCTTAATCTCTTAACTGATTTACTTGTGATTGCCTAGAGCTTACTTACATTCGCTTCCACTGTATCTATACCTTTCACATAGGTTAAATTGTGCACTTATTTATAAATTAATCTGGGGTCATAATTCTTAGAAAACTCAATTCACCCCCTCTTGGGTTGTTACCTTGGGCACTAAATGGTATCAGAGCCAAGTGCTCTAATATTAATTGTTGATCTCGCGATCAAGAACCAAAGATCATGGCAACTCAAGTCGGTAGTTTCCTATCTGAGGGACAAGCAACAAATATACCACCCTTATTTAATGGCACAAACTACACTTACTGGAAAGCACGGATGAGGATATTCATCCGAGCACTAGATTATGATATATGGAGTATCATACTCAAAGGACCACACACACCCACTATTAGTATAGATGGCATGGTCATCCCTAAGCCCGAAAAGGATTGGGATAACAATGACAAAAGAATGGCCCAGCTCAATGCTAAGGCCATGAATGTTCTTTATTGCTCGCTTTGATGCGATGAATTTAATAGAATTTCAACATGCATTTCTGCTAAAGAAATTTAGAATAGATTAGAGGTCACTCATGAGAGAACAAATCAAGTTAAACAATCAAAGATAAATATGCTGGTACATAAGTATGAATTGTTTAAAATGGAGCCCTCTGAAACAATAACTGAAATGTTTACTAGATTTACGGACATAATAAATAGTCTTAAGAGTTTAGGTAAATCTTATTCTAACTCTGAATTAGTGCATAAAATTCTCAGATCTCTACCTCGTATGTGGGAGGCCAAAGTAACAGCAATTCAGGAGGCAAAGGACCTCAACACATTTTAATTGGAAGAGCTTCTAGCTTCATGAGTGACTCATGAGTTGACAATGAAGCAAAATTCCGAAGAAGAGGTCAAGAAAAGAAAGACCAGTGCTCTGAAGTCTACCATTCCTAAAGAAGACACTGAGTCAGATCACTCTGATGAGGCAGAAGAATATGATGAAGTAGCAATGCTTGCAAGAAAATTCAGAAGGTTTATGAGGAAGAAGAAAGGGTTTTACAAGAAGAAGCCCTTCTCCAAAGGTAGCTTCAGCAAAGAAAAGGACAAGGAAAAAGAAAAGGATCTGCCCAATTGTTATGAATGTAAGAAGCCCGGACACTTCAAGATAGATTGTCCATTGTTACAAAGGGGGCCGAAGAAATTCAAGAAAGCCTTCATGGATAACTGGAGTGAAAGTGAGGAATCGAGCTTAGATGAGGAAGAGCAGCAAAATACAGCTCAAATTTGCTTCATGGCACATGATGATGATCAGGTAAATTCTGAACTTGACTGTGATTTTACTGTTGATGAATTGCATAATACATTTTTAGACCTTATGAAAGAACATAAAAAACTTATTCACAAAAATAAAAGCTTAAAGAATAAAAATCAGACTCTAATAGAAGGAAAACTAAAACTATCTAATAATTATGAAATATTAAGTAAGAAATTAACTAATGAAACTGAAGCCTTAATCAAAGAAAATATTGAACTAAAAAAAGAAAATGAAAAAATATAAATCTTTAGTGGATAGATTCACTCTCAGCTCAAATAAATTAAATATGATTATAGATAGTCAAAGAGCTATTTATGACAAAGCAAGATTAGGGTATAGAACAAACAGAAAACAAAAATACCTAAAGAACCTGTTTGTAAAATCTAAGAATGAAAACACTACTTATTATTGTTATAACAAAGTAGGACATAAGGCTTATGAATGTGATTTTAGAAAATTTAATACCAAATCAAATGTAAAAGGCAAACAAAAATTTAAGAGAATCTGGGTTCCAAAAGGAACCATAAATACTAACCCTAAAGGACCCAACATAGCTTGGGTACCTAAATTGGATTCTTAATCTTGTTTGCAAGTGTCTTACGGTCAATGAAAAGAATCGGCAGTGGTACCTAGATAGTGGTTGTTCAAGACACATGATAGGTGATAAAGACCAATTCATCACCTTAGAATCCAAAGATGGAGTGTTGACTTTTGATGGCAAAGGTCACATTATTGAAAAGGACAAAATAAGTATCGCTCCATCTACTTTCATAGATAATATTTTGTTAATAAATGGTCTAAAACATAACTTGCTTACTATTAGTCAATTTTGTGATAAAGGCTTTAAAGTATCTTTTGAATCATCAGTATGCATAATTACTAGTCCCAAAGACAATAGTATTATACTCATAGGACATAGGCATGGAAATGTAAACATGGTTGATCTTGATGATCTAGCCATGAAGAATGGTCAATGCCTAGTTGCTATAAAGGACAAAGTAAATGAGACTAGTTGGTTATAGCACCGAAGACTATGACATGCAAGTATGGATTTGATTTCAAAACTAGTTAAAAAGGATTTAGTAAAAGACTTGCTAAAGTTAACTTTTGAAAAGAATAAGATTTGTGATGCATGTCAATTAGATAAGCAAACAAGAACATCTTTTAAATCAAAGAATATAGTTTAAACTTCTAAGCCCTTGGAACTCATCCATATGGATCTATTTGGACCTACTAGGACTGCAAGCCTAGGAGGGAAAAAGTATGGCCTACTGATTGTGGATGACTTCTGAAGGCAAGCCTGGGTTTCATTCCTTGCACATAAAGATGAAGGTTTTTCAGAATTTTTGAAGTTTTACAAAAATATTTTAACCGAAAAGAATACTACTTTAGTTTCTATTCATAGTGATCATGGAACTGAATTTAAAAATCAATACTTTGAAGAGTTTTGTAATGAAAATGGTATTACTTATAATTTCTCAGCTCCTAGAACACCTCAACAAAATGGGGTTGTTGAAAGAAAAAATAGGACCTTAGTAGAAATGGCTCGTATTATGCTCTGTGAGTCAGATCTTCCAAAATACTTTTGGGTTGAAACTGTGAACACTGCTTGTCATATTTTAAACCATGTTTTAATCCGCCCAATTACAAAGAAAACTCTCTATGAACTTCGGAAAGATAAGCAACCAATTGTTAAATATTTTTGAGTTTTCGGTTGTCGTTATTTTATTCTAAATAATGGCAAGGAGAAATTAAGTAAATTTGATGCCAAGTCAGATGAGGATATCTTTTTAGGATACTCTACTTCTAGCAGAGCATACAGAGTCTTCAACAGAAGGTCTCTTGTTGTTGAGGAATTAGTGTATGTTGTTTTTGATGAGTCTGACAGCAAATCCTTTAGGAAAGAGGATGTTTTTGATGATGATGCAGGCACATTCGAGCTTTAAAAGCTGACGATTCAAGATACACCAACTCAAGAACAAGAAGATACATCAAAGGAAGATGAGGAAGAAAAGGAAGATCAAAGTCAACCATAATTTTAGGACCTACCTAAAGAATGGAGGTATGCGCATGGACACCCTAAAGATTTAATTATAGGTGATCCATCGTAAGGATTAAGAACTCGATCCTCTTTAAGAAATATTAATAATTATCTTGCCTTTGTATCTCAAATAGAATCTAAAACTTATGAAGAAGCAGAACATGATGAAAATTGGATTAATGCTATGCAAGAAGAATTAAATCAATTTGAAAAAAATGAAGCATGGACATTAACCAAAAGACTTGAAAATAATTCAATTATTGGAACTAAATGGGTCTTTAGAAATAAACTAGATAAAAATGTAATAGTAATAAAGAACAAAGCTAGGCTAGCAGCGAAAGGCTACAATCAGGAAGAAGGGATTGACTTTGAGGAAACCTTTGCTCCTGTTGCTAGACTTGAGGCTATTAGATTATTCCTTGCATTTGCATGCTATATGGATTTTAAATTGTATCAAATGGATGTTAAGAGTGCCTTTCGAAATGGCTATATAGAAGAGGAGGTATATGTAGAGCAACCTTCTGATTTTGAAAATTATGAATTTCCAGATTGTGTTTAAATTGCATAAGGCACTATATGTAGAGTAAATTTTTGCTAGATAATGATTTCAATAGAGAAAATATTGATAAAACACTATTCTTAAAAAGAAAAGATAAAAACCTTCTAGTAGTACAAATATACATAGATGATATTATATTTGGTGCTACAGACAATTCTCTTCGCAAAGAATTTGCTAAGTTGATGCAAGGTGAATTCGAGATGAGCATGATAAGAGAACTCAACTTTTTCCTTGGACTCCAGATCAAGCAAACTAAGAAAGGGATCTTCATCAACCAAGCTACATACACAAAGGAAATACTCAATGTTTGGGAAGGAAGATTACAAGAAATAGGCACTCCAATGAACTCTTCTAGTCAGCTTGATAAAGACAAAAAAGGTAAGAGCATAGACACTAAATTTTATAGAGGTATAATTGGATCTCAGCTCTATCTTACTGTTGATAGGCCAGATATAGTATTTAGCGTAAGTATGTGTGCTAAATATTAGTCAGAACCTAAAAAATCACACTTATCAACTGTCAAAAGAATTCTTAGATACCTGAGAGGGACATCTAACATAGGCTTATGATAATCTAAAGATTCTTATTTTGATTTAATTGCATATCCAGATGCTGATTTTGCTGGATGTAAACTAGATAGAAAGAGCACTAGTGGCACATGTCAATTCTTAAGTGCTAACTTAATTTCATGGTTCAGCAAAAAGCAGAATTCAGTTGCACTGCCAACGGCTGAGGCCGAGTATGTTGCAGTTGGAAGCTGTTGTGCTCAAGTGCTATGGATTAAGCAGCAATTAGAACATTATGGAATTAAACTTGATAAAATTTTCATAAAATGTGATAATACAAGTGCAATCAATTTAACTAAAAATTTAGGACAACATTCCAAAGCAAAACACATTGAAATTAGACATCACTTTAATAGAGATCATGTGCAAAATGGAAACATAAATCTTGAACATGTAAGACAATTGACAGATATATTTACAAAACTCCTTAGTGAGGATAGATTTTGCATGCTTAGAAGAGAATTAGGAGTATGTGACCCCTTTGCATAAAAAAGGTCAAAAGTTTCATGATACACTCTCATCTCCAAAATCTTCCCATATGATTTAAAACATTGCTCAAATGATCAATTTAAAACCTCTTCATGAGCATTATTGACCCTTGAGAATTGGTTAGGCTCAGATCAAAAATTTATTATCAAAGAAATATTTTTTTTTGGCTGATCTCGGGTCGACCCGAGACTGTGGTCGGGTCAACTCCAGCTCGAGACGACCTGAACAGTGGTTCGAGTCGACTCGACAGCGGGGGCCCTACTCTTTTAAGTCGGCCGAAAGTCCCCAAAATGGCTATTTCCTCCTTCCAAACGTGCCCTTACTCCTTAAAAAATCCCTTTCCACTCCATTGACCTCCAATCACCAGTAAATCACTATTCCTTCCTCTCCCACGTCGGTCAATCATCTTGTACGGAAGGATTGTGTGAAGATGGCACCAAAGAGAGACGTGGCCAAGCGACCTAGAAGGGTTACTCGTTCATCTACGGTTGAGGATCAAGATAGAGCCCGAGATGAAGTTCCTCCACAAACCGAAGCACATGTAGAGTCTTCTCATCCCCCTTCTCCTTCGGTATTGCTTGCCAAATTCGTGGGAAAACCCGTAACCATAGGTAGAAAATTTGATTTTCATTTTTTGGACCGCGAGAGATTTAGGCTGAGTAAATGGATACAGCAACAGGGATGGGAGTACCTCTGCTCCTTGGATGTGCCGACCTACCCAGAGTTAGTTCGTGAGTTTTATTCATCATTACGAGTTGGTTCGAGAGAGATTGAGTCCGACGTCCGAGGGGTCCGGATTGTCCTAAGCAGAGCCTCAGTCACCTACTACATTTACCGAGTGAGGGTTCTGTACCCGTCAGATCAATAGACAGGATTAGAGCCTTGCAAATGGTCATGGAGAGATGAGCTAGAGTACTTTAATGACCTGATTGCGAGTTCATTATCTACGAAGATGCGTCTGCTTCATAGTTTCATCGGACGGATTTTATTTCCGAAGAGCGGGAGATTTGATTATGTATCTGAGCGTGAGCTAGTTATTATGGAGTACGTCATTCAGCGCATTCTCCTGAATCTTCCGACGATGATAATGAGATAGATACGTAAGGTTGTATCTAGGGCGAAGGCATCCTTACCCTATGGTATGGTACTTTGATCTTTAGAGAGCACCAGATTTGTCTAGAGGGAGAGATCTCCAGAGCACTGCTACACACTGACACCTACAACAAACAGTCACTCCATCGTATGGGGTACCAGAAGTTGGAAGGTCACTGGGTACGTAGAGTTACAAGGCCAGAGCCAGAGAGAGCCAACTGAGCCAATGATTGGAGATCAAGGAGCAGCTGAGCCAGAGCTCAGAGCATCTATACTAGAGTCAGAGGCACCTGCCGAGCATTCCATACCACAGACTGAGGCAGGTCCATCATCTTCAGCTCCACATTCTCAGCCAGAGCCACCAGCACTTGCAGGGTTTACAGATGAGCAGCTGAGCAGGGTGGCTGATATGGTGGCAGATCGACTGAGTGATCATTTTGATCGACTGGCTGCATAGATGGTGAGCTTATTAGACATGCTGACCACTATTAAGCAGGGATTACTAGTTCAGGTTGGGTCTCGTGGCGCTGATTCTGACGTATCGGCACAGAGCCAGCCAGCCTTCAGGACGACTACTTCTCGCAAACCGTCCCATCCCCAGCAGCCTATACCCGCTTTCACTACCTACACCAGGAGAGCTAGGATTTCTTCTCAGACCAAAGATCCTTCCGGTAGACCTAGTGACAGGACTACAGGAGCACCCTCTAGGACAGCTCATGATAGTGATTAGGGTGTCTCCTAGATCATGTATTTATTTTGACTTGTATTTACTCTTTGTTGTTGTTTGTACTTCTCTAAAACATTGTACTTTTGGTATAGATGAAATACAATGTTTCCTCTTGAGTTATGATCTTTGTGATGTTCATTACAATGCTATCCTTTCATTTATTCATTTGTTCTTTTTGATGATAACAAAAAGGGGGAGAAAATATGAGAAATAAACTATAAGCAAATTCTATAAGAAAGAATGAACAAGGGAGAAAATATGAGTATTAACCCAGAAAATATGAGAAGGAAAAAAATATGAGTATTAACCCAAAAAATATGAGAACAAGGAAAAAATATGAGTATTAACCCTTAAACAAAGAGACAGATCAGTTAAGGGGGAGATAAGACAAAGATAAAGATGAAAAAGAGGGGGTCTCTTGATACATGAGAAATTCTGAAATTTAAAATTTTGATACATGAGAATTTCTTGATACATAAGCTCTTTATCCATAAGAAATTCGGATACATACTTTGCACTAATACATGAGAATTCATGATACATAAGTCTTGATACATGAAAATTCATGATACATAAGTCTTGATACATAAGAAGTCATGATACATAAGTCTAGATACATAAGAAGGCATGATACATAAGCATTTGGCACATAATCATAAGCTCTGATATATATTCATGTAATCTTGCTTAAGTTCTGATACTTAATTATAGAAATTTGCCTTGCCTTGATACATAAACTTAAACTCTTGCATACTTTTGGAAATTTTGCTTTGATAATACACAAGAGTAAGGAGCAAAGCTGAAATTCTTTTGGCACCTATTTGGATAAGATAGGGGAAGTTTTTGGTTCTACTTATGTTTTATGATACGGTCTTTAATTAGACTATCTTAATACTCTTGAACCAAAAGCATTTCATATATACTAAACCTAATTTTTCATATGAATGTCAATTTGCTTATACTCAAAGTTTTGTAATCATCAAAAAAAGGGGAGATTGTTGACCCTAGTATGATTTTGATGTTGACAAAGCCATTAAAGTTATTGAAGTAACCTTTGACTTAAGTATTTCAGTTGAGCTAGTACATAAATGTGTAAGGAAGAAAGAATTGATATATTTTTGATATGCTTTGCTGATACAATTAAAACAACTTTCAAGAACTCATCTAAAGACAAATTTAATGGAAGAACTTGAGGAAAAACCTAAAATTCAGTTTGATAGACTTAAGAGCCAAGTTTTCTTTGTTGTAGTGCAATTCTGTCTTTTCTATATTTAAAGAGATGAAACTTTCTTATGCCAAACATTCTAAATGAAAATAAATGACTTGCAATGCATTTTATAAGTTCTATATGCAAATCTAACCTAAAGATGCAGAAAATCAGTGTTAGAGTCGACCCTAAAGAGATTGGAGCAAACCCCGGCACACTTTGATACATTGACACAGGTTTCGGGCCGACCTCGGCACGCCCTAACATTTGGCACAAAGTTTGGGTCGACCCCATCAGTCAAGATAGAAGCTTGTCTTTCTGCACCCAGAACTCGAGTCAACCCCATCAAAATTCGGGTCGACCCCAACCAGTACCAACCAAAACTTGCTCTCTGGAACTTCTATCAGAGCCGACTCCACCAGCTCGACTGACAACCTAACAACTAGTTCTGCAGAAGTAATTTTTAAGGCTCCAACGGCTATAAACGGCTAGTTTCTTCAATCCAACGGCTAGTAACTGCTATTTGGAGGTTAGAGAAGTATTTAAGAGCTACCATTCATCAGGAAAATAATTATTGGTGGAAATTTAAGTGTGCATTCAAGAGAGAGCATAGAGTTTTATTATTGCTTCAGTTCAAACCCAAAAAGAAGAGTGTTGAGCAGAAATCCAAGTGCCTTCAAGAGCTCAACTAACCCATTAAAGAGTGAAGCAACCTCAGCAAAGAAAAGAAAAGTGTCTTCAAAGCATTATCAATTTTCTTTTCTTTCCTTTAGTGCATATTTGCTTTATTTGCTCATTTAAGGAGCTTTAAATTCTGAATTACTTATACTCCTTGTAAAGTATTTGTTGGTGAGCCCGTAAAACCAACTATGTAGGTTCTTGTTGGTGAGCCCGTAAAACCAACTGTATAGGTTCTTGTTAGTGAGCCCGAAAAACCAACTGTAAAGGTTTTTGTTGGTGAGCCAGAAAAACCGCGTGAGTTTTTGGATTGTGAGCCCAATAAAACAATACAACTGTAATCCGTGGGATTATAGTGAATTCCCAAGGGGACGCTTGGGGAGTGGACGTAGGTGCCTTGGAGTGCACCGAACCACTATACTTGCATATGTTTGCATTGTGTTCTTTGTGCTTCTTGCTTTACTTTCCCCCTTGCATTGTGTAGTTGCTTTTGCTTAATCTCTTAACTGATTTACTTGTAATTGCCGAGAGCTTACTTACATTCGCTTTCACTGCATCTATACCTTTCACATAGGTTAAATTGTGCACTTATTTATAAATTAATTTGGGGTCATAATTCTTAGAAAACCCAATTCAACCCCCTTTTGAGTTGTCACCTTGGGCAACACTTTTGCTAGATCGGCCACTTAGGCCTTTTTGTATTTAGCCCGACCTCAAGGTCGGCTACTTTTATACTCGGCCCTTGGCCTTTCAACATGAATAAAGTGCATTTTTTCCACTACTTTGCATTTTGAAATCTGACAAGGTATTTGAACTTGTCTCGCTTGGAACTTTATGCTTAGCTAGCAAGGTCTGAACTGCTTTGTTTAGGTATTGGCTTAGCCTCCATACTGCCAAACAACTTTGCAAAGTTAGTAAAGAGCTCGCCAAGGCCGGGACAGAGGTTGCTGCCGAGGTCGGGATGGAGGCCTCTCCTAAGGTCGGGACGGAGGCCACTCCCGCCAACTGAGCTTTCTTCCGCCTATTCTCTTTTCTTTTATTCTTGTAAAGTCGGCCACTTAGGCTTAGGCCTCTTTGTAGTTTACCTTTGTATTCGTGCCGACGTCAAGGTTGGCTTCAAGGCGGGCTTCCTGAGCCAAACTCGAGTGACTGACACATCACTCGAAGTGGAAACGGCTACGGGGGCTCTTTAATGTGTTGCGTGCGCACTCCCTTCTGAAGCGTTGCTTTATGGAATACGAGGGGCCAATCATAAATGCCCCATCTCCCAAAGCATTCGCTATGATGATCGGCTTTTAGTACCGTGATCTGAGGAGATCTGCTAAGGCAGCTCCTAGGCCTCCCACGCGGCGAGATCCAGCTACTTGGCCACTTGGTTAAGCCGATCTGAGCCGTCGAGGGAGGCTATCATTGGCTATATAAGGCCTTAGAGAGACCCCACGGCCCTTATTTGATTTCTCTAGCTTCCTTTCTTTTCGGCCGCCATTGTCGCTTTCGAGCTTCCTAGGAGGCTTCCGGAGTATTTTGGAGCTCTTTGGCGAACTTCGCGGCGAGCTCTGCTCTCAGTTTCCGGCGGCCCTCCTTTTTCTGTTTTCTTCTCCAGTGAAACCTTAGGTAGGTGTCTTCATCCTTCTCGATCGCTCGGAGAAGCTTTTTCTATCTTCTTTTGTTTAGATTCCCTGTGAGCAAGGCAATGGAATCGCCCTCGAGAGCACTTGTGCTTAGCATAGGTCCATCCCGAGCTCGAGTTTCTTCGGACGCGAAGGAGGCCGAGCTCGAGGTGAATCATGGTCCGTATCGGACCGGCTCGAACATAGATGAAGAAGAGCTGAGCCCGATTCGAGCTCGGTTCTTCTTTCCTCGAGAGTTCACCCTTGAGCTCCTAGAGCCTGAGGCTCGAGTCACCGACCCTCCCAAAGGTCGGATCGGGGTGTATGTAGAAACGTTCCGAGCAGGGCTGAGGTTCCCCTTTCATGGGTTCGTGAACGAGCTGCTGGCAACTTATCACCTTGTCCCTGCACAGCTCACTCCAAACTCTTGGAGGAAGATCATCAGCTTCCTTGCCCTCTGCCTTGCTCCTGGTCTTCGCACTTCGGTGAATGTCTTCCAGGGTTGCTTCGTACTGAAAGTTAACTCCGCAGACAAAGGATAGTGGTAATTATCTCCTCGGGAAGGCCGCACCCTTTTCCGAGGTGCTCCTTCCTCCATTCACGAGTGGAAGGACAAATTCCTTTTTATTTCCTCCGAGCGGTCGTGGGGGTTTGACCCGACCTAGGGCTCACCGCGGGCCACTATAAATAACAAATTTTCCAAGCTTTCGCAGTCTGAGCAGGAATGTTTGGACGAGCTGCTCGAGCTCAGAGGGACTTTGAAGCTTCCTAACCTGCTCAACGTGGAAGCTTTACTAAACGTCGGTTTGAGTTCGGCTCATTCCGAGGGTAAGGGCGGCGTAGCCATCCTTCTTTCTCCTTTTATATTTAATTCCTACTAAGACTTCTATTATCAGAAATTGCAGGAATGCTTTTCGATGCTGAGACTTTGATGGCTAGATACCATAAGAGGGTGGCTGCCTCGAATGGAACTCGGCCCGAGCGGAGGCTGAAGAAGGCCAAGGTTGCATCGTCTCCTGGTGTCGCGCGGGACGAGTCCGCTCTGGTCAATGCCACCGGACTTGCCCAGCCTGGGCTCGAGCAGGCCTTCCTCACTAAGGCCAAGGTGCTCCCACCGATAGTAGAAGAGGGCCCAATAGAGCCAGCAAGAGCACCTGGCGGCGGAGCTCGGAGAGTCCGCAAAGCCGTCCACCAGCGCGGATCGGATACTGAGCTAGAGAGTGGACTCGGGGTGCCAACTTCTTCGAGGATCCGGTCCACTTCTGGCGTCGCGAGCTTTTCCGGGGCCGGGCCCTCGTCTGGGGCGCCAACTGCCACTGGGGTCGAGCCCACTCCCTTTGAGTTCGGGAGGAGGCCGTTCTGGCCCGGGTGTCGTCTATTCGAGGATATGGCCCTTGAGTCTGGTGACGTCGCTCACGAGCTCGTTTGCTGTCATACTTCCATGCGATCGAGCTCGGATGGAGGGGCAGGACTTTGATGAATTCGCCGGTCCAGCCTATTCTGCCAGCATCATGGTGAGTAACGTTATGCTCCCACTTTACATTCATTTTCTTTAAGTGCTCGATCTCGGCTGATATTTTATCTTCTGTGCCAGTTCCTCCACTTAGTCGACATGCTAGTATCTGACATGCTTGACTACTAGGGGCAAATGAGGGTACTCCAGCCGAGGATGGAGCACGCTGTGTAACGGAGGCGAGAGGCCGAGGCTCGAGCAACGACCGCCGAGCAACAGCGGCAGGAACCCGAAGAGCGGGCGACGGCTGCGGAGCAGCAGCAGCGCGAGGCCGAGAAGAGGGCGGCGGCTGCCGAGCAACGGCAGCAGGAGGCCGAGAGAAGGCAAGAGCAGCCGAAGTTCTGATCAAAGCCAGGCTCGTCCAGATCCGTGAGGTCGAGCATGCCCGGGCTTGTTCGACTGCCGAAGACCGTATTTTCGAGCTTGAAGCTGCATTGGATGGCCAGTGGCACGAAGCCGAAGTTATGAGGCTAAGGGTCGAGCGGCTTGAAAGGCTCACAAAGGAGCAAGTCCGGAAGGCCGTCCAGAACTTCCGCCAGTCCGAGGAAGGGGGCAACTGAGGAAGCGACCTCAGCAGCCTTCGTCCAAAACTATATGGGGCCGCCGAGGAAGCGATTTCGGTGGAGGTGAGTGAGCCAACCGAGGCATGCAAGCTCGTCACCGATGCTGCGGACGAAGACATCGTAGGAGCTACTTCCGAGGTCAGGATTGGAGCCGATCCCGAAGTCGCCGCTGGGATCGAGGCCTCTACTGAAGTCGAGCTCGAGGCTGCCCAAAATACCTAAGCTTGTCATTTGTACCCATTTTTCCTCTTTTTTTGTGTATTCCATCCGGCCTCAAGGTCGTTTCTTTTGTATTCGGCCTTCGGCCTTTAATCATCAATAGAACATGCATCTTTAGCATTTCGTGTTTTTGAAATTTGGCCTAGTACTTGGGCTTGCCTTGCTTTGCGCCTTG
Organism: Phoenix roebelenii; assembly: GCA_025769935.1. Taxonomy (NCBI): domain Eukaryota; kingdom Viridiplantae; phylum Streptophyta; class Magnoliopsida; order Arecales; family Arecaceae; genus Phoenix; species Phoenix roebelenii. The sequence continues at coordinate 63,822 of JAOXJJ010001043.1, read as the reverse complement.
TGTCAAATCACTGTGCTCGGCTAACAGAACCCGAACTACATAACAGGGACGCTGACTTAGCTTTTATGCTTTCTAGTAACTTTGGCCAAGTTACTATGCTCGGCCCTTTCTTCCAACTTAGTCATAACCTTGAAAAGTTGGTGAAGAGCTAGCTGCTCTCGGGCTTGCCCACTGGAGCACTTTAGGCACCCAAGTCGAGCATCGGGTCTGCTTCGGACCCTTCTATAAGAACCGAGATCAAGGTCCTTTCACTTCTGTACCACAGTGTACCAGAGAACCTTTTAGGCAGGGGGTCGTCATAAGCTTTCTTGCCTTGTAGATTTCCATAGGCTTTAACCAGGGCGCTCGATCTATGGTCGGGTCGCCCTCGAATATTTTTCTTGAAGTCGAGGGAGTAGTATCTACCTTCGCCCTCAATTCGTAGGATCAAATATTTGGTGCAAGAACACAATCTGAACTTTGTAGTTTTACTGGAGCCTATGATAGACAGCAGGAAATTGACAAAAGTCCGTAGGAAGATTAAGATGGAGGGCTCCTATTCAGCCTCTGATGGTGTGTCCAAGATCTGGGTAATGTGGAAAGAACCACTTGTTGACTTGTGGCCGTTACGGCAGGGCGCCCGAATTTGAGCTCGGGATGTCCTTCCCTGCGATCAATGGGGGGCCTCTTTGACTCTTAGTAACGGTGGTCGCGGGAGCTCTTTGGCTCACGATCGACACAACGTAGGACACCCCGAACTCAGGTCAGGGCGCATTGTCGAAGAATACTTGGTGCCCCAAGCTCGGATCGAGGCGCGTTGTAGAAAAAAACTTAGTGCTCCGAGCTCGGGTCGGGGCGCGTCGTCGCAGATGGGCGCTCCGAACTCGGGCCGAGGCGCGTCGTCGTAGATGGGCGCCCTGAAGTCGGGCCGAGGCGCGTCGTCGTAGATGGGCCTCTTCGGCTCTTAGTTGAGATCATCGAATGTCGTTGAAATAATCTTGCAGTCGCACAAACTCTTTGGCTCGCGATCGACACAACGCAGGGCGCCCTGAGCTCGGGTCGGGGCGCATTTGTCGATACTATTTGGTGTCATTATGTCGTAGTTGTAAGCTCGTGTCGTGGAAACAACGAAGTCGTGTCGAATCCGTTAGGGCATTTTAGAGACGCAATTTTTAAGGCTTAAAAGATAATTTTCATTGATAATATACTTTTGAGATCAGAGTTCTAATCTGAAGGAGCTAAAGTCCCGTCCAGGGGTGGCAACTTGTGGGCCCCAGGCCACTAGACCCGGGCTAGTGGGAATGAGGCCTTCGCCACTGCCCCCCGAGGTCAAGGAGTCGCCAGCATGTGGGATACATGGCTATGGCGTTGATGGTGCCGCGGTAGGGCGGTTGTCGTTCTGCCCCTCGCGCAGCTCTGGGCTCTATTCCTTGGGCTCCCCCAGGTCGGCTTGGGCACAGACAAACCGACCCAACATACCTCGGCGGATAAGTGCTTCGATCTCATCTCGAAGCTGGTAGCTGTCCTCTGTATCATGGCCGTGATCTTTGTGGAAGCGGCAATATTTGCCCGAGCGCTTCCGCAACTCAGACGGTTACATCCTCGATGGTGGTTGAAAGTAAGCTTGACCTTCGATTTTCATGAGGATCTTGGCTCTGGTAGAGGTGAGGGGAGTATATTTTCCGAACTTCTAAAGAGACCTCGGACGAGCCGAGCTCTTAGGTCGAGGAAAATTTCTCTCAAGCCGGAGAGATCTACTCGATTGGTCGTATTCCCTTTCGGCGACCATCATATGCCGCGTGGCAGGAAAGTAATGTAGCAAGTATTGTCCTAAGGGCTCGCGCCCGCGAAGAGAAAGTGTAGACTAGGCTACCGTCTGCTGCAGGCCTTGAATGGCCGCAGCAAGCATTTGAACTTGTTGGATGAGCAGATTAAACTGCTCTGGCTGGACCTGAGGAGTTTGGTCCGCCGGTCCAGGTGCTGCAGGAGGTGAACTTTGAAGCGAGTTGCCGGAAGTTAGTGCTCCGCTCCTCGATGTGTTTGGAGCTCCGTGGCTCCTCAGTCTCATAATCACAACTCAGGCCCTTCCTCTAGCCGCCGGACGAGTCGGGGGAGCAACCGGTCGGGATGGAGTGGGGACGTCGCTACCTGCGCGCCGGCGGACCTGCACAAAATCTCACTAGTGGGATTCCGATGAAAGCTCTCCGATGATTAAGTTAGAGTGAATCTTAGGTGGTCCAGCCAAAAATCCTTAGGCGTTACCTGATGGGGCTATTTATAGTCCCCGCGGAGGTGCCCAGGTGGCGTGTGGCCATGACTCGCTTAGGGCACAGGTTTTGAGATGTTTTTGCGCATGGTATGGCGTTGTAGGCGTTAACAGGGTATGGCCCTTAGCAGCAAGATATGGCCCCTAGTCGTCATGTCGTAGAGTGATCAGCAAGCAAAGCATGGTACGGTGAGGCTGTAATCTATGAACACGTATGCGGGCATAGGGCCGCGCATAGGCGCGCACGTGTATGCAACCATAGGCAAGATCGGGCTCGCTTGGAGGCCGCAGCCTTTACTTGGTGAAGTCGGCTTGATGAGCATTGAGGTCGGGCCGACTTGGGGGGTCGTGACATACGTTAGGTGAGGTCAGCTCGGCGGACTCTAAGGTCAGCCCAGCCTTCTCAGCTCTGAAGTCAACTCGGTAAGGGGCCTCGAGCTCTGGCCGGGATGTCATTGTGGATACCTGCGATCGACGAAGCCTCTTCGGCTCTTGGTTGATCCTACAGGACGCTCCGAGCCCAGCTCGAGGGGTGTCATTGTAGATACCTGCGGTCGACGGGGCCTCTTCGATTCTTGGTCGATCCTGCAGGGCGCACCGAGCGGAGAAGTCTGGCTGAGGTCGGCTTGGCCTTTTGTAAGGTTCGGGGTCGGACTGGTGCTCAGCGGGACCGAGGTCAGACCTGCTCGGTGCTGATGTCTATTTAGCTGAAATTGAGTGGTCCCATGTTGTGAGCAGAATGATCCATTTTGCCCCCCATCAGTATACCTACTTCAAAGAGTTGAACTTGCACCTGTGTCCTAGGTGCTTCCTTACTTTGTTTCTAAATGTTCAGTTCCCTACACCTACAGCCATATCTGCTCTCAAACCTGCTCCCTATTCTAGCAACTATACTCAAACCTATTATAGACTGATATCAAGTTTAGGGGTATCAAACCCACAAGTAGAACCCTTGTAGACCTAATTAACTACCTAGACCTGATCAAATTTATAGGTCATGCATGGAGAGTGAGAAGCCCGGTTATCATGAGGTACTCTATTTTTCTAAGGCATTTTAAGCGTGCAATTGGGAGACCAAGTGTTTCTCTTTTTCTTTTTTTCCGGTGGAAGTAAGGATATTTTAGGGTTGTGAAAATTTTCACATGAGAAGAAATACTAGCACTTTAACATTGCTTTAGGATTATACATATATAGTACAGGTGCTTTTAACTTTTTAATAGCTTATATGTTTATATATTATGCCTATTGTTTCCCTAAAACAAATCTTTCTGGCCATACGTGTAAGCATTAGACCAAATCCATCCCAACTCAAAATAATAGTGCTACTAGGTCAAGTTGGGTCCAGGTAACACCAAAATCGGATCTGAATAGTAACCTCAACTCATCAAGGGATCAGGAACAAATCTAGGTCTATGCTAGGTCAAATCTAGGCCCAAGTGCTAGCAGACATGAAATTTTAAGAACCATGAAGTCTATGGGTTGGGTAAAAATTAAGTCCAAGTACAAATGGTGACATCTGAAAATGTACTGGAAAGATGGGAGGAAACTAAGCTATCAAACGATGGCGACATAACAGGAAAAGTGGTAGTGATGGGAGGAAAACTTGGACTTGTTAAGGTATTTTACAAGCAATAACATGTACAAGAGCAAATTTATTTAATCAATTATATAATGTATTTGTGTTTCTATGTGCATCGGTATATCATTGGGTTTAGGTTGGGTCGGCTATGTTATTACTAGAGCAACACATAAACATGAACCCAAAATTTTTGTGGGTCCATCTTGGAACCTACCCAAAAACCTTTAGTCTATGGGGTAGATCTGGTCGGTTTTGGGTCCAAGTAGGGTCCAGTTCTTGTCTGGGTTTAAGTTTCTAAGTTATAGGCCTAATCGAGCAAAGTCGAATAGTGGTCAATGTCTTTTCTTATCTTGGCCAGGAAGATAGATTTGATGGGTCTTGCTAATTTATCACCTAACTTAAACCTAACCTAGACAAAAAGCAAGGACATGTATTGTCTAAGACCTTAGACTCCATCAACTCTTGATGGGCTAGAATCGCTAGATATTGGGTCTAGGGTACTTGAACCCAACTTAACCTAGTATCAACCTAAAGAAAATTTTAAAGGTCTTTATATACCTAGAACCATGGTCAATGACTGAGTCATGTAATGTGAGTGAAAAACCTTATCATAAGGCACTCCAACCTAGATGGTGAAAAATCTATTTATTTTAGTTGGTGCATGCAAGATTTTAAATCCCATAGGATGGGAGTGTCTCAATTTTCCCACAGAATAGGATGCCACATGTCCCACCCTAATCTCGACGGCCGTCCCAATCTAGCATCTCGACGGCCGTCCCAATGCCATTTTTATATATTTTTTAATTATTTTCTTAATTTATCTACATACTGTTTTACTTGTTTTTAAACAATTTTAACTTCAAAAGTAATATGTTTAGGATCAGTTGTCCCTATTAGTGTTTCTTTGCAGACCAAAAAAATGCTAGCTAATGTTACTGAGCGACATTAGAGCAATGCTAACTATGTTGTATTAATACCTGCAACTCCTAGTTCTCATGAGGACAAATTTTTGTATAAGCTAGGTTATCTATTTATGTTGGTCCATCATGCATTGAGACCCTTTGGTTGAATATTTTGACACTTTCGGGATTGTACCATCTCGTCTACTTAAAACTGACACTATAATTTCTTATGGCCTTCTAGGTTATTGGAGATCCTTTCTTAATTACCAAGCAACAATCTCTCTAATACTACAAGAGCCCTTGACAAATCAAAAATGATGCCATTTGATGAAAATGGCGGCAATTTTTAGTACATATAATTTGGTTGCATAGCCAGCCGCTTTTACCTTCAATGCTCTAACGTCAAAACTTACAATTTGATGCTTAACCGCCACATGACTATCACTAAAGTAAGAAAAATGGTCAAATTGAATAAAAAATAAGCATGAACAAAATCTATTAAGTGCATGTACACAATTGTTCTCTTCTTGCTTAATTTTCTTATAATGTTGCTCCAAGCAATTAATATTCTTCCTAGTTTCAAAATATTGCTATTAGAGAGGAGCAGGATGAGTAACAAGCATTGTCTAAATTTTCATGACTGTCATAAATGTCAAACCCTACTCTCTTGAGAGATCATTTTTATTTTTATTTTTGGTTTTGGATATTATATATTTTTTTAAAAAAATATACAATTTAAACATGTATTTATAATATAATATAATGTTATATAGATGTATATATAATAAAATATAATATATTTTCCTTTTCTTATTTTATACAAAATTTTGTAGGAAAATTAATGATCACTATTAGGTTTGAACTCATGTACATTAGAGCAAATAGTTAGGTTTGTGTTAGAAAGTTAATTGATAACTACTTAAACTATTCAAAGCTAATTATTGAAAAAACTCGCTCACCCCATCTGGAAGTTTCCGCTCTTTACCCCTCTTCTTCTCTCCCCCTTCTCCCTCCATTGATCCCTTCACCTCTTCCTCTCTCTCCCCTCCCTCTCGTTGATCCCTTCCTCCTCGTGGATCAAAGTCAAAGGGCAGAGTCGTTAGTCAATTACGCTAGGTCAAACAATAGTTGTGAGCAAAGATCGCCATCTCGGTATCGAACTCCGTACCAGTGCCACACTAGCATAGTTTCGGTATGGTATAATACGAAATTTTTTGGCGCACCAAGTGTCGGCACGCCACCCGTACCGGATACCAATACCAAACCAATATGGTACTGGACGCTTTGTACCGCTCGGTACGGCGTACCTTTGTTATGAGAGCCTAATAAGTTGGGCCTTACAATAGATTGCAGCTACCTTTAGTCTGCTACAGCAGCCTCGATCAATCACCTTGCCAAAAACCAAAAATAGAAACCTATCTGGCCCCAAAGCTTAAAATGCAATTCGATCAATTTGTTTCTGTGGAGGAGCGAAGAAAAGTTCAGCAAGAAATCCTATCCTTGAAGTTCAAGCTACTCAATCGAAGGAAAATAAAGAGCTCGACAAAGGCCTCGAACCTCAAGTCCTTGGCTTCAAATGTGTGGGGGAAGGGTAGCAGGAGGAGGTGAGGGAGATCGGCCTGCACCAGCATCAGGAGTTGAAAATTTTGGAACAAGTAGCGAAGGAGTGAGGAAGATGAACTACCATTGGTGTCTGGGATGCCTACAACTCCATGTGCATCATCCTCAACAAAACAAAAGTGGGACAGTCGTATCAATGCTTGTGCCTGCAAAATGAAGTCAAGACGAGCAGGATGGCCTGCAGACATGGGTTTCAGGGTCCTGCACCAGTCCCAAGTGCCATTATCTCATGCGAATGGACCAAGACAACCAGGACACCCCCCTCCTATCGAGACTTCAAACCTTGGGTGTATGTACATTTTGTTGGATGCAAGGGTATTTTAGGACAATAAAAGATTTCACACGGGAATAATTGTTTTTACTTAGTTTCACTTTTAGGACTTCACATACATAATCTGGGTGTATTTAGTTATCTTATAACTCATGTATTTGTATATTGATACCTACTAAACTTCTTCATGCAACAAACTGAGGTAGATCTGCCTGGGATCCAGACCAAATCCACATCCAATGAAAACTCAAAAAGTTTTGAGTATTGATGCTGGTCTTTGAATTAAGACATCAGTGAATGAAAATTGAATCTGTGAATTTGCTTAAAGAATATAACTCGTTTTCAAAAGCAACACCAACATTAATTTCTCCATAACGCGGAACAAGATCTAAAGCAAGTTGGAACTCTTGAATAAAACTAACCATTTAAGATTCCAGTCAAGTTTCTGCCAATGAAAACATTATGTGAATGGCAAGCTAAGAGCCTCCAAAATATATAAAGGCCCAGATAAATGTTCTCAAATAGCCAAGGTGACCTTGGGGTGATCTGCTAGCCTATAGCCTAGGTAGTCATCAAGGTGCCTAGGTGATTGCCTAGGCAGCAAACTTAGTGCAAACTCACTCAATTGTTCTTTCACTCACATACTTCATTTTCACAATTTGGTATTTGAACTATCACAATAAGTTAACATTTTACAGCCATGAATTATCATTGTGAACATAAATAATTAAGACACTTTTGAGATATTTTATAATTTGTTAATTTTTTACTACATTCATAATAAATGTAATTGAAGTAATAATATATACAAGGTCCGCCGTACCGGTACCGGTCAGCGTACCGGTGGCTGGCCGGACCGGTACGGTACCGGTCCGGTCCGTACGTACCGGCCGGTATCGATGTACCGGCTGGTACGCGGTGGTTTCAAAAACCACAGCGCGAGGCGCTGTGGTTCTAAAAAAAAATCCCGGTTCGCACCGGTACGAGGCCGGTACCGGCCGGTACGTGCCCGAACCGGCCGGTACGGGCTCCGAACCGGCCGGTACGTGCCCGTATCGGCTAGTTCGGCTAAAAAACCGAAAAATACCGATTTTTTAGTGGTTCCGGTACCGGTCTAGAACCGGACCGGTACGTACCGGCCCGTACCGGCCGGTACGGCATTCCATGATATTATATAGTATTGTTCTTTTAGCTCAAGTGGTACAGTTTGTCAAGATTTGTCAGTCATCCATCTTACCAGATTTTGGAGCTGGAGCTAAGGCTGCCATTGTGGAATGAAACATCTTCTATTGTTACTTCTTTATCACTTAAATTTATTATTTTTCTTTTTCAACATAATAGTATTTCCTTGAGGTCAAATCTAGCATATATGTGTTTCATGAGAAAAGATTGCAAAAAACACTCTATACATTACATGTATGTGTGTGTGTGTATCTGAACTGCATTTTTAGATATAAACATGTTTGAGACAGTTAGAATCATATACATTAAGTAGGAGTGTGCATGTGTTTATCTATATTTTATGCATACATGTAAATTATATTATATTTGTACATAAACATTCTTATGCCGTGCATATTTATACTTATATAAATAAACTTTATTCATTCATATATTTATGCATGAAACTTTGTGTACATATATGTATATATGCCTGACAGTCCAAGCGAGCCTCGCCTAGGTGTTCAAGGGCCTATCTATTGCCTAGAAAATAGCCTAGGTGCATATGTGACCAGCTATAACTATGGTGTCAAATAATACATGATAAACAATAAAAATAATAAAAAACGAAACCACTTAAGCAAAAAGGCTTATTTCGGCTGAAGGTTACTATATAAATAAGAGTGAAAGAAAATGGAAGGGTGTATAGGTTGGTCCCTCGCTAGTTTAGGATTTTAATGCCAATCTTGTTTCATGGAATTCACCGTTCCTTTCTTTTTTATTGGAAAGTTTGGGAGATACTACCTGAAAGGGATAAAGATGAGGTCTCCAAACAAAAACCACTCCCACACTAATGCATCTGCTATAAGCCAACGCAAATTAAGCCCAGATTTGTTAAGGATTCCACTTTTCTTTCAACTCAAGTTACTTGCTCCTTACCTTGAATGAATAATATGCCTAACTGTCAAGAGTAACAAGAGTCTAGCAAAACACAATATAGCAAAACCAATCACATCATGAGGGATCCACATTATTGCTGAGGAGATAATCAGCTGAGAAGAACAATCGGCATGTGTCGACAAAGACTAATAGTCCTAAAAACCGACGACTCTGGCAGCGCGCAGTCGTGGCAGCACCGTAGTCTGCGCCCAACCAGCATTGCATGCAGCCCACGCAGACTAACTCCGGTGTCGTAGTGATACAACCGGCCATTACCTGGCCATTAATGCGCACCACGTCAGCCCAAGTAACGATAAAATAAGATCCTCTATATAAAGGGGTGGCCCGGGAGACCTAAGATATGCAAGAAACACGTATGTAATATTATTCACAGAGAACCACATTTTGATGAAACTCTCCTCTCCATACTATTGCCTCCCTATTCTGACTTAGGTATCGGAGGGTCCCTCATCGAAAACTCTCCGGCAAGTGAACTTCTTGCAAGCCATCCCCAAAGGAGACCAGTGCCTGATACCTCAACTAGCCTGCTCAGCTCGTCTCCAGCTGACCTCAAGGTTGTTCAGGCTGTGCTCTGACCTCGGTCTGGATTCGATAGCAACAAATTAACGTTAGAGGAAGGGCCACCCCCCACGCTACATTAACATCAATCGAAGGAGGACAACCACCATGAGGTCATAAGGAGCCCATGGTGCATCACACACTTCGCAATGCTGCGCTCCAACCTTTCGAGGTTGTTGCAAATCCTGAAACCCGCTCCGCCAGAGCAACTCGCCATGCATGTGGACAATGAGCAGTTCAACCTGCTCATTCAACAATGCAGGCGCTAACCGCAACGGTCCGAGGCCTACAGCAGACAGCAGCGCGACTGGAGCCAGTCTGGCTAGAATCTGGCACGCCAAGCCACCACTTAGTCATTGGCGCACCGCATGCGCCTAGTCAGCCACCGCTCTCAGGAGCGGGATCTCGAGCGGCCGCATCAGAGTCAACGCACCCAGCAGAGCAATCCTGATTGGGATAGAAAACAACGTACTCCAAGCCCTCATTCCGACAGGGACTTCGCTCTGAGCCTCTCACCTCCTCACCATGCAGAGCCCCCGCCCGAGCAGGACGCCAACCTCAATAGGAGAATCAAAAAGATGGGGCGACAGATTTAGACCCTCAGAGGACAAGTTCCGAGGGTGACAACAACCTCTACTCCTCAAAGCTCCCCTTCACCTGCCAGATCATAAAGGAACCGATCCCACCTCGATTCAAGAAGTCCCAAGTAGAGTCGTACGACAACACCTTAGATCCCTTGGATCACCTTGAGAGCTTCAAGGCTCTCATGATGCTCCACGGAGCTACTGACGTCGTGCTTTGCAAGGTCTTCCTCGCAACCCTCTGCAAGGCAGCTCGATTTTAGTTCTCAGGGCTTCGGTCCGACTCCATCCACTTCTTCAAGCAGCTCGCCCTCCCCTTCGCAACGCACTTTGTCTTTAGCCGAAGACGGCTCTGTGGCTCGAACGCGCAACTCGTCATCAAGCAAAAGAAGATAAAGTCCCTCAGGGACTATGTTAGCTGCTTCAATGCGACGACGCTGGAGGTCCACGACCTGGATCAATCAGTCGTGATGTCAGCAAGGAAGAGCGGCCTATGACAGTCGTGCTTCTTTTCTCCTTAGAGAAGCGCTTTCCGGCGGACTTCGCCGAAATGCTGGCACAAGGGGACAAGTACGCCAATGCAGAGGAGGCTATGAACTCCTATTGTGAGTCTAGTAGCGGGATACCTCCCCAAGGAGGCAAGAGGGGTGTGAGGAGCAAAGAGAGCCGAGGAGTGTTTCACCTCATGCGAAAGGAGTTCGCGATGGCCCAAGAGCCCTCCTCAGAAATTCGAAAGGTATAATCCTCTCACTGCTCCAAGGACTTAGATCCTTATAGAGATTGAGGGTCGAGGCTACATGTGCCCCCCGCATCGAATGGAGGGCCCAACCACCAAAAGAGACCAGAAGAAATACTACCACTTCCACCGAAACCGTAGCCATGACACTGAAGAATACATCTAGCTCAAGGACGAAATCGAAGCACTCATTTGATTCGGGCGGCTCGACCGGTACGTGTGAACTCGGCAAGACCGACAAGCGCCCGCCTCGGCCTCTGATCCATCACCCCCGGAGCCAATTGACAATCACTCGACAACAAGCGACATCAACACCATCTTCGGCGGTCTTGCCGAGGTGCTCCAGAGGTCGAGGTTGCTCCGAAGAGACAGCGCACGGTCATTACCTTCTTCGATGCTGACCTAGAGAGAGTCCAGGCTTATGACGATGTTGTAGTTATTTCTCTTACTATTGCAAAATACGATGCAAAGAGAATACATATTGATAATGGAAGATCAACCAATGTATTAATTTACGATGCTTTCCAAAGAATAAGGTTGCCTACTGAATAGCTTCGAAAGGTCAACACTCTAGTCGGCTTCTCGGAAGATTCAGTTCCTGTAGGGGCGATTAATCTGCCGATCACCGCAAGACAAGAACCCCAAAGTAACACTTTGAGGCTAGACTTCCATGTGGTTTGAGTTCCCTCGACCTATAATGCAATTTTGGGCCGACCTGCTCTAAACGCTTTCCAAGCTGTGGTATGTACCTACTATCTATTCATGCGATTCTCCACGAGGAGCAGAGTGGGAGAAATCCGAGGAGACAAAGCAATGGCTCGCCATGCCACCCTCAATGGAAAGAAGCCGATAGAAATCCTAATGATCGAAAGGCTAGACACAAGGGACAAGCTGACGTAACAGAGAGCCGCCGAAGAGTTGGTACAGGTCCCCTTACAGAAAGATGAGCCAGACCAAACTGTTGAGATCGGCTCCGGTCTAAATAAAGAAAACCGAGCCAAAGTGAACAACTTTCTCTGCGCCAACTCGGACATTTTCGCTTGATCGGCTACTAACATGCTAAGCATAAGCCCCGAGGTGTTGGTTCGCAAGCTCAACGTGGACCCGACTCACCGACCTGTGCAGCAGAAGAAGAGGAACTTTCCCACAACCAAAAAGTTGACAAACTCCAAAAGGTTGACTTTGTTTGCAAAGTAAGCTATCCTGACTGGTTGGCCAATATTGTGCTTGTCAAAAAAGCTAATAGGAAGTGACGAGTATGCATCGACTACACCGACCTGAATAAGGCCTATCAAAAACACAGCTTCCCGCTTCCGAAGATAGATCAGCTCGTAGATGCGACCTCGAAACACCAACTACTGATCTTTATGAATGCTTGCTCAAGTACAACCAGATCCTAATAGCGCCCGAGGACGAGAAGACGATCTTTCTTACCAACAAAGGCCTCTACTGCCACAAGGTAATGCCTTTGGCTTAAAGAATGTAGGAGCAACTTACCAGCGCCTCGTCAACAAGATCTGTAAGGAGCAAATCGACCGCAACATAGAGGTGTATGTGGATAACATGCTCGTGAAAAGCTGAGTAGCAGAGTAGCATATCATTGACATGGAGGAGACCTTTGCGACCCTCAGAAGGTACCAAATGTAGCTCAATCCGACGAAATGCGCCTTCGGAGTCACCTTGGAGAAATTCCTAAGGTTCATGGTGACGCAACATGACATTAAGGCAAATCCGAAGAAGATCCAAGTATTGTAGGTCATGTAGCCCCCAAACACCGTCAAAGAGGTTTAACGCCTGACTAATCAGGTCGTTGCGCTAACAAGGATCGTCTCCAAATTGACGAAATGCTGCCTCCCATTCTTCAAGGTCTTGAAGCACTCAAAAGACTTCCAATGACTGAGGAGTGTCCAGAGGCCTTCAACAAACTGAAGGAGTACCTCAACTCGTCACCTCTTCTCACAAAACCGCAGATTGAAAAAATGCTCTACTTGTACCTAGCTATTTCTTCCACTGCTGTGAGTTCGATTCTGGTCCGAGAAGGAAAAGGATGCCAAAAATCGATCTACTACACAAGTCAGATTTTGTACGATGCCAAGACCAAATACTCCAAATTGGAGAAGATGGTCTACGCCCTCATCATCTCAACTCCGAAGCTTAGGCCGTACTTCCAAGCCCATTCAATCACAATCCTGACCGACCAGCCGATGAGATAGGTTTTGCAAAAGCCTGAAAATACAGATTGGTTAGCGAAGTAGGCGGAGCTTATAGAGTTCGACCTGGAGTATTGACCATGGCCATCTATCAAGGCGCAGGTGTTACCAGATTTTCTGATGAAGTACACCATCATCGACAAATTTTGCCGAGCTCCCCAAAAAGAAGACCCTAGAGCGGCCGTCGATCTTGCACATGGATGGATTGTCAAGTCCGAGTAGCGGGGCTGGACTCATACTCACCAGCTTGGACGGAGCAGTCACAAAGTACACCCTGCAGTTCGAGTTCTCGGCCTCAAATAATGAGGCTGAATATGAGATGCTCATCACTGGACTCAAGCTTTCCAAAGAGCTCGGAGTTCAGCAGTTGAAGGTGTTCAGCGACTCAATTGTCGTCGGCCTAATTCGGAGAGAATTCGAGGCTCGGGGGCCATTGACGATCAAACACCTACAAAAGGTATAGAAGATAAAAGACATCACCTCGGCCTTTTATAGCTTTAACATACAACAAATTAAGACAGAGAATGCTAAGGTCGACCTATTGTCAAAACTGGCCACCTCGGATATTACCGACCTAACTAAGGTAAATACCTTGAAGTCCTGAGACACCGAGCATCAATGAGCCCAAGGTTGTGCTGAACACCACCGTCGAGCCGACTAGATGGATTCTCTTGTTAACTTCTTGGAGGATGGAAAAGTGCCTGCAGATCGGGCTGGCGCCTCCCGAACAAAACAACAAACCTCCCACTACATCATCCTCGACAACAAGTAATATCAGAGGTCGTTTTCATTGCCGTTCCTTAGTGCCTCCGTCTGACCGAGGCAAATTATGCACTTTGGAAAGTGCACGAAAGCATCTGTAGCAACCATCTGGGGGATAGATCTCTTGCCTACAAGGTCCTGCAGCAGAGGTACTAGTAGCCGACCTTACAAAAGGATGTAGCTGACCTTGTTAAGAAGTGCGACCGATGTCAATGACACATGAGCATCCAACGACGACCAACTACGTCGATGACACTGATCAACGCCACTTGGCCATTTGTACAGTAGGGAATCGACATCCTTGGACCCTTCCCACTAGCAACAGGGCAACGCAAGTTCCTCTATGGCGGTAGACTACTTCACCATGTAGGCAAAAGCCAAGCCGATAACCCGGATTACCGAGACAAAAGCTCGAGACTTTATCTAGAAGGCCATAATTTATAGATTCGGACTTCCTCGAATCATCATATATAACCGGTGGCAATTCGACAATGCCCGATTCAAGGAGTTCTGCTCTAAGCTCGAGATCGACCACCCATTTACCTCGGTGGAACACCAACAGACTAGAAAGCCGAGGTGACCAACCGGACTATCCTACAGGGGCTGAGCCAAGACCCGATCGAGCAAAAGGGTTGTGGGTCGAAAAGCTCTACAATGTCCTATAGGCATACCGTACGACACATCAAAAAATTCCCACCGACTTTGGAACGGAGGCAATGATCCTACTGGAGATCGAGCTTCCATCGCCCCGGGTAAAAAGCTTCGACGACCAGACAAACTCACATCGGCTCCGAACTAACCTCGATTTGCTAGAAGAAACTAGAGAGCAAGCTCAAGTCCGCCTGGCAACGTACCAAAGGCTCGATACTATAACTATAGTGTCAACAGCAAGCTCTTCTGACCTGGTGACCTTGTTTTGAGGAAGAGAGAAAAACTCAAAAAGTTGAGCCCGAACTAGGAAGGTCCATACCGAGTAATTGAAGCACCCTAGAAGAGGAGAATCGAGGCTTGGATGCTCCAAAGGAGACAGAAAGAAAGCCGACGAGGACCTGTCAGGAGTTCGGGACCAGTTGGTTCGTGACAAGGCTATAAACCCTCATCAAGACAAAGAAGGGGTGAATAGGTAGTCTCAGCCCGGCCCTCAATGTATAATAGTACAGGTGGAGCCGAGGACTAGTCACTCGGACATCGAGATCACAGAGCTCAATGGTGAACTCAGGGGGTATGAAATGTTAAGCTCGGATGATGTCCATTTCCTCCTAAGTAAGGACGGATAGCTCATAATCCAAGCCCAACCAGACCTTGAATTCAGCCCACCCAGAGGGACGGCTCCCGAGCTCGAGAAGAGCGGCCGGATGACCAACTCTACTCTAAAGCATTAACCTCGACTTTGCTTATGGTGATGAAGAAAAAGATGATGAGGGAGAGGAAGAAGATAAGGAGAAGGGCCGAGCAGCCAAAGAACAGATACCCACCAGAAACCAGAGAATACAAAGGACATCAAAGCCGAAGATGAGGAACCTCGACGGAGCACCATCCGGGAGCTTGGACGCTTGAGCACTCGGACAGAGAAAATGAAGCAAGAAGTACAAACTGAAGAAAGGGGCCACCTTATATTGAAGCACGGACGACCTTGATCAAAGCGTCGATTCGGCTACTCGAACAGATCAAGCTACATTTTAGCTCGGAGTACGGCATGGCGATTCATCACGATCGCTGTAGTGATGAGTCTCGAAGAAAACCCTGCAATAATGATGCCTCGAGATATCCCGGATACAGCGACACTTCGCGAAGACCGATCGACGCATTTAATACCCCGGACAAAGGTCTCACTCTCGATCAAGGTGATGACTCAACTTCCGTCACCCGAACTGCAATGTAGTTTGACCTCGAAAGTGGGAAGTGAGAAAAAATATTGGCCACCTCGACCTCGGGCCAAACCGACCTCCTCGACCTTGGATATAAACCGAGATGAATGACTTCGGCCTCAGCCAAAGAGCCATAACGAAGAAGCCAATTAACCGAGAACAATCAGCACGTATCGACAAGGACTGACAGCCCTAACAACCGACAGCTTTGGCAGCCCGCAGTTGTGGTAGCACCGTAGTTTGCGCCTAACCATGCTGCACGCCGCCCATGCAGACTATCTCCCGCACCGTAGCCATACAACCGATCGTTACCAGGCCATCAGTGCATGCCACGTCAGCCCGGGTAACGACAAAACAAGCTCTCCCATATAAAGGGGCAGCCTAAGGGACCTCAGGAATGCAAGAACACGTATGCAGTATTATTCACAAAGAACCACACTTTGCTGAAACTCTCTTCCATACTGACAGCCTCTCTATTTTGATTTAGGCGTCGAAGGGTCCATCAAAAACTCTTCGGCAAGCACACTTCCTGCAAGCCGTCCCTAAAGGAAGCCAGTGCCCGACACCTCAACCAGCCTGCTCAGCTCGTCTTCAGCCGACCTCAGGATCGTCCGAGCTGCGCTCAAACCTCGATCCGGATTTAGCGACAACAATTACAATCAAAGGTTTCCTTATTTTATGTAAGTCATACTTCAATGCTATATGAAAGATGCATCCTTGCTCTATATAATGGAAAGGATTGTAGATCAGATGCAAAACCTTAAGCCTCCTTTTTCCATGTAGAGCCCATGCTGATGAGGAGAAAAAAATCATGGTTTTTCTATTCTCTCAGCTTAGAAACTGAATAAACTTAGAAAATAGGATTTCAAACTCCAACTAACTCTTTATTTTAAAAATTCTATAATTCTGAATCCTGACACCCAAATCCTATCTCAAATTATTCTCTCTCCTCTTTTTGTTCGCAGTTGTTTACCCCATCTAAATCAATTGTGTCATCTTTTAGTCTCCTCTCATGTGCATCAAATGACTCTCCTCTCTTTAATCACAGCCATCCATCCCTCCTTAATAAATACTTTGTAATTTGTATTACAGCCTCCTTACCCTGTCCTATGAAAATCATACTTAAATGCTATAAAAGATATACATGTTGGTAAAGCCTCATACGAGGACTACAAAATATCAAGTAAAATCGGGTTTGTTCTAAAATAGTTAGAACCAAGGTCGATATTATTTTAGCACTATATCAATACCCAAATGGTATAGATGCTGCATCGAACTGGGCGGTACGGGGCGTACTGCATCGTATCGGTTCAGTAAAGGTACCCGATACGGATGGCATATCGACACTCGATATACCCAAAAAATTCCGTACCATACCGTCTCGATGCTGTGCTAGTGTGGCACTGGTACGGAGTCCGGTACCGAGACAACGAACGTTGCATGTAATAGCAGTTACATTATAAATAGAATTGCATGCAAGTGAAATTACAGGAATGGGAGTTGCATCAAACTAAAGTTTTCTGTTAGGATCAGGATCTGCCGTACCGGTCCGTACCGTCCGGTACGTACCGGTCCGGCCTGAGACCGGTACCGGATCAGCATGAAATCCGGTACCGGTAGTTTATTATTGAAAAA